>MU404116.1:11229-165357 GCA_022695795.1 Biscogniauxia marginata | reverse complement strand
GCCCGCCCCCCCCCCCCCCCCCCCCCCCGTTGACGACCTGCTTGCTTTTCGAAATTTGTCGCAAATGCAAATAAAAATAAAGAATTAGTTGTGGATGAAATGGGAAATGTAGTGGTGAATGTGGGCGGTATTAAAGATGGAGGACGCGAAAATGGATTTTGTGGTTGTGGTGGCAAAGATTGGTAGTATCCGTGGGAGAGTGGAAGAACGTTACTTCGCGACATATTTGAACCTGTGGATCCCCCCTCAAAACCCGGGGCTGTTAAATAATGTAAAAAATCAAGAACATTAACGACCTTATGCCGCCGCCGAGGTGATATTTTGGTGAACACTTATCAGGGGTTGGCCAAAGCGGAGCTCGATTGAACAGAATAACTTCAAACCCAAATAAATGTAGAATAATTCTAGAGGCGTAAGAAACCCCCCAGGTTTTATTTAGAAAGTTGAAATTCCTAGACTTGTATTTACTGAGATTTAAGATGCCAAAAGTCCTCTTGCTAATATGCTCAAGGTTCGGTTCTGTATTGAATGCTCTGGGAGGCGTTATTATTAAGCTAGATCATGTATATAGCTGGCTGCACGATAGTAGATATATGTACGGGTAGACTCGTTTATAATCAGCTAGTTAAAATCATTAATGAATTCAGGTCCCACTCACTAACCACGTTATTTACGACACGACACTAGCAGTTCCATGTGTTAAAAAGACGATAACGCATCTCAAACCTCTCACCCCAGGCTAGACATCCTTCTCTAACGGTAGGAAACTCGATACAGTGGAGTCTGGATCAAAATCAGAGAAGAAATAAGTTTCAATATATTAGTTCATCATAACCATTGCAATTTCTCACGTACTATATTGAATGTAATGGCGGCTGTTAGTCACCATAGGTTTAAGAGATTCAGGCGCTCACTCAAAGAGCACCCATTTCTTCAGCTGTTCAATCCCCTTCCTGACCTTCCCTTGAGCGCCCTCTATCTTGGCGAACTCAACCGGATGAGGTGTTCGCTGGGGGACTTGAACCGTGAGCTCAGCGATTCTCCTCTGGGGTGCGTTTGCGGAGGAGGGAGACAGATCAAACTCGAACGAACGCGCGCCGAGCTGGTTATTCTCCCAGAAGAGCTCCTGGTAGGACGAAGCCCAGTCTCCTTCCCCACGGAAATTCAGCCAGATTTTATTTCCGTCTTTAGGCCCGAGAATAATTCTGAGTAGTTCTTCCGCAAGGTCCTTCGGGACAGTATCCATGCCGCCGTCGATGAAGAACACAATGCCGGGGCCTAATTCTAGAACGAGCCAGCTGATTGTATGAAGAGCGCTTTTCAGTCGTGACTCCATAGTCCACCCCGAGTCAGTCATTATATCCAGCTCCTTTTCTATTAGTACGCCTCTTCCGCAACGCCCGCTTGGGAGAGCGCGTAGCATTTGAAGCACCAAGAGAGTCAGGAACTTCATTTTCGCTTTGTTGATGTTGTTATCAACCCTTCGGTCCGACACTGGTCTGTAAAATATTGTAAGAATATCACCGCTGAGCTCGAGTTTCATTCTCTGGTGAAGATAATAAGGGAACAGTACTGCCCAATCCGAGTCCGTAGAGACATCAAGACAAATCTGATTTCTCCCAGAGAAATCAATCCAGCGCTGGACAGCATCAAATGCTTTGCTACTTATAGTCTGTTGATCAAACGTTGACAACTCCTCGACATTCTCGGTTCGTGTGATCCCCATGCTTGCAATGAAATGCCTCAAAGTTTCCATCAAGTCTTCTTTAGTGACTACTACTTGTCGACTCTGAGAAGGCTCACTGCCCACTTGTGTCTGAATTTTAGGCTTCCCATCCTGCGGGATCATTGTTGCGGTGTTTTGGGGTTCCATTGCTAGTGACGTGATACTGAAGATTCGCTAGAACGAAATCGACACAAGGGATTTAATGGCCAAAGTATTTATGTATTTCTGTATTCCTGGTCCTACATCCTTGACTTATCCGAGACGTTGGCTAGTCTTTAAATAGAACAAGACCGGCGAAACATCCAGTAAAGAAACTGTTTGCTGCCGATTCACGGTTGTTATGTAAAGACAATGCAAAAGCCTCAGCAGAGAGAAGGACAGGGAATTTTCTTGAGACCTACGTAAGGGGTTAGGATAAACAAAGTAACACCTCATAGGACCGGCATACAAAAATAATAGAAGGTGTAGGATAATGCCTTGTTTTAATCCATATATCGGGGAACAAAGAAGATTTACAGCTGCACATTACACGTACATTTGCAGGTGAAAGGCTGGACTATGACAATGTGGTTGGGGTTTAATTGCCGCTACTTGTAGATCAGAATCAATGCTCGTTTGCCTATTCGCTGTCAATTCTCCCTCATCAACTTGCCGATATATGAGATGTGATAATTAGTAATTGCTGTCGCGACTTTGGCAATTTGACGTTTTCTTCGCGCACCCGGTCACATTCAAAGTCATGCATATGGAGTGAATCTTACCCAAATATATATTCGTGATGCCAGCAGTTGCTGTTTTCCGAGTGGCACAAGTCAACCCAAATAATTAGGTTCCGGCATCGTTCAAAGATGCTCATCGAGGTCCACAACTTAGTACGTGAGAGCTCTGAAAGGGCTTCCCGCTGAGGTGATTTTTGGGGAAAAAAGCAAACAGACATCATCTGACAAGGCCAGCCATTGTCTATGGATAACTCTACGTCTATAGTATCCTCTGATAAACGTTTTTTCTAAACTAAGTAACAATTATCCCTGGCTTCACGTGACATCAAATCTGTTGGCAGGTAAGTAATACTTCTAACACCGCGCTCATAAAAACAAGAACTTGAAGCATTTATTTCCCGCAGAGATAATATATTCAGTATGTTGATTTGAATTTGAATTTTGAGGTGTATCAACCTTCTCCATGGCCAGCTGAAAATTTCAGGTTCAATGAGCGTCTTGATTAACATTCAAGTGTCATGCCGAAATTCTTTGCAATTTGAACACACACACACACAACAGATAGTGATAGTAAGATACACGCAATCCATAATACCCTCGTATTACATATCTTTAAGAAAAGCCTGTTGGTTGGCTCTCAAAACGTCTTTCTCCCTTGCCAACAACAGATGCTCGGCCTGAAGCACCATGTTAATCTTGTGAGGTTTCTGAAGGGGTGGTGATATTATGAGTTCACCGACTCGTTTTTTGCGACTTTGGTTGAATTCGGTGACGATATGGAATGTATATCCTCCGTTGAACTCAGAATTTTGATCGGACTCTGTGTATAAGGACGGATAAAGAGAGTATGATCCCAGGGCTTTCAAATCCTCTGTGGTGTTCATATTATCAGGCAGGTCTTGTAACATGTGAGTATACTCGACTAGACTCGAGTTGGTCCAGATTTTTGTCTTCTGGTCAGAACCCTGAAAGTACCGATGGAAGCGAATTGTTTGATCTGTCGCATCGTCCTTGTCATTGGCGACAAGCAGCTCTGGCTTATCCACCATCACTATAAGTCCGTCACCAATCTCTTTATGCAGCATCGTGATGAGATCTAGGGCCGTATTATAGGTGCTTGAAGTGCCATCGAGTTGACGTAAAAGCGCCAGAATATCGTTTCCACGGCTTAAGTTCTCTGATGAGAGAAGTTTGATCATCTGATGGGCTGTAGAGTACACTACTGAGAGCTGGCCAGCGGCCAGATTACTGGTGTCTTTACTTGGCCTATACTTCTCCTGGGGCTTGCAAAATACCGCAATGCTCTTGGCTCCAGTAGTCTGGCTCAGCTGCTCGTGAACATATAGCATAACAGCAGAGAGGTAGGTTTGGCTTGTCACTTCACACGTGTAGAGATCGGCCCCCTGGGTAGCAGAAAGGAACCGTTGGATTATCTCCACGGCAATGGAAGAGATCTTGAGATCTTCCATACCACCTGGAGGCCATCGTATAGTGCTTTCTCCGTCATGGATCCACTGCCACAGCTTCTTGGACTCCCCGAGTATTTGATCCTTAGTGACTAAGTTAAGGGCTAAATTAAATATGAGTTTATGTCCACAGAGACAGTTAATGCTGAGATACTGAGCTTACCTTGTTCTTCGACCGACATGGTAACGAAGCAATTTAACAATGTAGATAAACCCAGGCTATAGCACCTTAGTTCACAAAGGATAAAATCGTGACTAAGGCGAAGAATAGGATGGCGGAGGTGGTTATGGTATTTGTTGAAAGAAGGTCGGAATTCAAGGAAGGGAGTCATATGGTGATTTGCATTATATACCCTCCGAAGTCAGAAGGAAACCAAAGATGCAAAAACATCATGAGCACCACATGACTATTGCTAAGGGAGATAACCCGGAAGTGACAGAGGGTTTCTGTTGACTCAGCATCTTCATGCCCACGGGACAGCAGTGACGCGTACACTGGTATCACTTGAGTGAGATGGCTCAGCAAGGGGCAATGCTTCTGTGCTCCCAACATATTTAGGGCTAATATGTGTTTCCCGTAGTGAAAAATAGCCATTGTATAAGCCATGCTAAACCCAACATCACGTATGCAACTTCTCTAATAATAGTTATTGAAGTTTGGTACCATTCAAAATTATGGCTTGGAAGATTCACATATACAGGCGGCGCATCTGACCAACAAATACCATGTTCACCAAGAAGCAGGAAGCAAAGTAGCACCAAAACATGCTGACAGATTTGGCCATATTCGTGGACAATCCTACGGCACGTTCCGCAATAGCTCATTGTTCTCAATACTGCTTTGTGCCTACTTTGTGTTTCGACCTTGGAGAGCTGCACATGACCATGCTGGTAAATAGATGCCGGAGAATTAACGCGTTAGGTTTCAGAGACAGGCGAATAATGACTGAGAGCAAAGTGGAACGGAGCATACGTATTACTAGCCCAATCTACGAGCATGAAACAGGAGATGATATTGTCCCCAAAGTCTGAATAGATCGCGAAAGGGGCTGATGACCCCTGTTACGAACCATGGGAATGGAGGAGTTCCATACCAGGGTGTCGTGGCACGGACCAAGGAATTAATGAACCAATTGGTTCCGTTCCGGTCATGATGTAACCTCACGTGACGTGGATATGGTGGGATATTATATCCAATAGGGATGGATATTGAGGGATTTCATATCCATCGGTATTTAATATATTAAACAGTGGAAGTGTGTATAAGGAAGAACGAGTATAAATAAATTGGAATTTCTTTATATAATTAGTTTTTTATTCCTTAATTATTAATTTAAGATTATAGTTACTCTTTAATATTATAATGAAAGTACCTTGAAACCTTTTTAATAAACATAATATTATGAATTAATTAAACTAATTTTAACTTATTATTACTTATAAATTAAGAAAACCTAATACGTATTTATTTGTGAAGTTAGTTAACTAGGAATATATAGGGAGGTTCGTTACATTTTAATAGCTTTTTAATTAATGCTTGATATTAGTTTAAAAAAAGAAGGGATTTTTAGTTAAACCGTTTTAGGATAAGTATGCCCCTTAAGACTAAAGAGTAATAAGAAAGGAAATAAGTAAAAGAATAATAGTTAATAAGCTTTTAAACGAAAGTTTTAAGTCTTTTTACGGTATAATAAAAAGGTTTAAAAGAATTAATACAAGAATTTATTATAATTATAGTTAAAAAAGAGTTATAAAGGAACATCTTGGAAGCTTAACAAGAAGGATTATTTAAAGAAGAAGAAAAGGAGGAGGAAGAAATACCTGAAAAAGAAAATAAATAGGTAAAATAATTTCTACCTCTTAGAGATAAGTAATTACTTTTAAACGATAGCGACTTTAATAACTTAGACGATAACGATAATATAATAACCCTTAACGTGAAGGGTTTTAAATTAATTACACTTAATAAATATAATAGGTTAAGCGATTTAAAAAGATTTTTAATTTAGGTTAAAATCTATTTATAGTTTTATTATAAAACGATTATTATTAAGGAATAAAAGGTTTTTATAGTATTTTAGCTCCTCGCCGGAACCGCTTTAACCTGGTTTCAACTAGTGTTAAAAAATCACCTAGAAAACGGATTAAACGCCCGAGAAGATACGAAGAAAGTCTTTAAGAATTATAAGGAATTTAAAAAATAATTTAGGTTTATATTTGGTAATTTAATTCTTAAATAACAAGCCGAAGCTCGACTTTATAAATTACGACAAGATAAAAAGGCTTTAAATTATGTTGTTAAGTTTAAGAAACTCGCAAACTAGTTATAATTACTTATTAAAAACCTGTATTACTTGTTTTATTAAGGGTTAAAAGACTATATAAAGAATGAGTTATATAAAATAAACTTATATAAAGAAAGAAACCTAGGAAAGTTTAATAATTACGTTATAATGGCAATTACTATCGATAACGAGAACTTCGAACGGTACTTTAAAAAGAAAAAGACGGTATAACAAAGAAATGGCGATTAGTTAAAAAGAGGAAATCATAAAAGCGGTACTGGAACCAGGAAAGGCATTAAAACTAAGTTAAACCTTATTAAAATTAGCGTTATTTAAAAGGAATAAAAAAACGAGATAAATTAACTATTAAGTGTTTTAATTATAAAAAGAAAGGACATTATAAAAATGAGTATCGAAGTCTTAAGAAATAAGAACTAAGAATAAGAGGGATTTCTTAACTCGAGAAAAGAGTTACCGAGGCAAGGGTTTAATTTAAAAATAATAAAAAAATAAATTAAGTATTTATTATCGGTATTATTAAGGCAGAAAAGATCGAGGAGGCCTTTATAAAAAGAATTTATAAATATTATTAAGTTAATTATAAGGATTATTTAAAGGATAATTACTCGTATTTAGGATATTTTATATTAAAACAAGTTAAATAAGGATATAACGAAGGCGAATTATTATACGAATACGATAATTATAAGCTAGGATACGATTTAGAAATTAAGTTAAACCATAGTGATTTATATTAAAGCCATTATAAAAACGATAAATGCAAAACCTATTAAGAAAAAAGCCAGTATAATAGCTTAAACTAGAGGTTTTATATAAATGATAATTGTAATGTTTATTAAAGCTTAAGGGAATATGTATTATTATATTAGAGCTTTTGTATTAATGACGCTTGTTAAATATATAAAAGTTTTAAGGATAAAGCCGGTTATTATCTTTAAGAACTAGAAAGTGACGATATGGAAGAAAATAAGTGTATTTATAATAACACCCCACGATGGCCACATTTTTCTTAAGTATATTATCTTTACCCCGGTTCTAAAAGAAGTAACGAAGTAATTGTTAAGGGTTATATATGTTACACCTTAATACCATGCGATGTATACAACTTACTTGGAGTAGGTTTCGAAAAAGACGAGATTAAGGAAGAATTATAGGAATTATAGAAGAGATTATATTTTCCATAATAGCTCGAAAAACGAACTAAATATAATACTAATTTGTTCGGCTTTATAAGGAAATACTTAATAAAGTAATAAGTAAAAACACGTGCGATTAAACAAGGTTATAAATAAATCACTAAAATATACCTTAAAAAAGGAGAAAAACTTCTAGAAATTAATATAAACTTAAAAGAAGACATTAAGATATCTCTAATAAGTAAACTTAATAATTATTCGTTTTATTCGAAGATAATTTAGAACTTTAAAAAATTCCAAGTTAATAAAATAGATTTAAGTTATAAAAGGGCTCTCGAAAAAGAATTAAAGTTTTAATATACAAGGTTTTATATAAAAGATAGATCTCTTACCCCTTACTACGTAAAGGGTAATTAAAGAGATTATTTAAGTAATAATTACTAGAAACACGTTTTTATAAAAGCCTAAGAATAAAAAAACATTTAGGTTATAACAATTAAAAGAAAACCAAAAGGGAAGGGACGTGGAAAACCAAAAAACGGTAAAAGCTTTCGCTAGTAAGGTAGCGAGAAGCCATAAATAATAAGTTTTTATATGAAGTTTAGTCGAGACTTAATAATATTATTATAACTAGAGTTAGGTATAATAAAAGGAAGTATAAAGCCCTAATAAATTCAAGAGTAAATAAAAGCTATGTCTTAATAAAGGTAACTTAAAAAGATAAAATATTATAAGTATATAAATAAAGTCCGTATAAGTTATAAAACTTTAAAGGAAATATGTTTAGTTACGAGAATAGTAGGGTGTTAAGAGAAATAATTCCTTTTTTGGTAACTATTTAAAGATATCTTAAATAAGTCATTTTTAATATTATATATATATTAAATCACGATATGATCTTAGGAATGAATTAGTTTAAAAAAAGCAATTTACGAATAAATTTCGAGATAAATACGCTTTATTAAGATTAAAAATAGAAGGAGTTAATTATTATAAGTTACGAGATAAGTATCGTAAGTAACTCTAAAGAAACGGATATAAAAACGAAATATATCGTTTATATGATTCGAGTAATTAAATCTAAAGATTTAATAAAGAGAGTACCGCGTAAGTACCTCTATTTTTATAAATTATTTAGAGATAAAATAAAAGAAGAATTACTAAAATATAGCTAGTGAGATTACTAAATTTACTTTAAAAAAGGAAAATAGTTAAAATTATTTTTAGTGTATTTTATGAATTAAGAAAAATAAAAAGCACTATAAAAGGGAATTTAGGAGGATCTTAACAAAAGATATATTCGAGAATCCGAATCCTCGTTAAGATACCCGGTAATTATAGTACTTAAAGTCGACAAAAACGGGAAGTAACATGTCGATAAAGAAAGAAACCTAGTATGGAAACGAGTAATTAATTATCGACACCTTAATAAAATAACCAAGAAAAACGGATACTTATTACTATTAATAAAACTTATAAAAAGACAAATTAATAAGGCTTAAATCTTTATAGCACTAGATCTTCGTGATAACTATTATATAATTAAAATAACTAAGAAACACGAATAATATATAGCCTTCCAAATAATATATAGATATTATAAATATAAAGTTATGCTATTTAAACTTATTAACGCACCCGCTATATTTTAATATATAATTATAATAGTTTTTCGTAAATTTCTGGATAAATTTGTATTTATTTATTTAGACGATATACTAATTTACTTAGAAAACGAGAAGGAATATAAAAAACATGTAAAGCAAGTGTTAAAAGCCCTAGAAAAGGCGAATCTACTTATTTATTCGACTAAAAGTAAATAGCATGTCAAAAAACTAAACTATTTAGGGTTTATAATAAGTCTAGGAGAAATTCGCATTTAAAAGGGAAAAATAGCAATAATTAAAGATTAGTTAAAACCCAAGAGTATTATAAACGTACGCGCATTTCTTGGCTTTATTAATTATATTAAATAACTCATTAAAGATTTTGGGCGTATTACTAAACCATTAACAGAACTAATTACCCTAATAAAAACAAGAAAGGCTTTTTATTTTACTAAAAAAGCTAAACAGGCTTTTCAATAACTAAAAGAAGTTATAACTAGTGAGGTTATATGTAAACTTCTAAACGAAAATAAAAAGAAACGACTAAAGATAAACGCCTTAAATTTCGTTATTAAAGTAGTCTTAAAACAATTAAAAGATAATAAGAAATGGTACTTAGTCGCGTACTTATTTAAAGCACTATATAGTGTTAAATTAAACTATTAAATTTATAATAAAAACTGTTAATAGTTATTAAAGCACTAAAGGAATAGGAATCATGGCTTAGCGGAACTAAGGAACCTATTAATATTTATTTAAACCATAAAAACCTTATATGATTCATAATAATATAAACGTTTAACTAGAGACACGAGCGTTAAATGATTTTCTTATCCAAATTTAATTTTAGAATCCAGTATATTAAGGGAAAGGAAAACATTTAAGTAGATCTTCTTAGTAAAAGGAGAGATTATGAATTAAAAATTAATAAAAGAGATATTTAGATGTTTAAATAATAAAATGACGGATTAGTTATATTAGCTTATATATAAATTAATATAGGAGATTAAAAATAACGGTTTAAAGAAAATTATAGTTAAAAGGAAAAATAATTATAATTTTAGTAAGGATCTAGCGACGAACTTCTTTTATATAAAGAAAAGGTATACGTACTAAAATAAGTATAGAACGAATTCGTTAAAGAATTTTACGAATATTCTTTATATGGCTACCAAGGGATTTTTAAAACAATAAAACGATTTTAAGAAGAATTCGACTTTTTAGAAATACGATAAATAGTTAAAAGAATTATAAAGAATTATAACATTTATAATAAGGCTAAAACATCACGATATAAACTATATGGATTATTATAACTAATTTAGATACTTGACAAAGCATGGAACATAATTACATGGGATTTCGTAATGAAACTCTTAGAGTTAAAAGATCTTATTATAGGAGTACCTTATAACAGCATATGGGTAATTGTTAATAAACTTACGAAATATGCCTATTTCTTACTATTTAATAAATCAAGTATAGTAAAATAGTTAGTTTTTAGCTTTTTAAGAGAGTACGTTAATAAATATGGGTTATTAAAACGCGTTGTTTTAAATAAAAATAAGTTGTTTACGTTAAAATTTTGGATTAGCTTAATAAAACGAATGGGAATTAAATAAAAGTTATTTATAACATATTACCTTTAGATAAACGAGTAAATAAAGAGATTAAACTAAATAATAGAATAATATTTACGAAGCTATATTAACTAGGAAATGAATAACTAGGTAAAATTGCTATTAATAGCTTAAATAGCATATAATACTTCGATTAACGAAGATATAAAGATATTATTACATGAGGCAATGTACGGGTAAAAGGCGGAAGCTTAAAGATAACTAATCGAACTTATGAAAGTATTAAAAGTCGAGATAGAGGCCTTAAAAGTAGAAATACTATTTAAAAAGATTTAAGTAGTATAATAACGGCTATAAAAAGAATTATAATTTATTTAGGATAAAATGATAAAATACTATAATAAAAGAAGAATTAAGGGATTAATTTTTAAAAGAGGAGATATGGTTTACTTGCTCTATTAACGATAAGGCGTAACATTAAAAACACCCTAGATTAAAATAAAGCGACTTAACGAAAAACTTAAATTTAAGAAATTAAGACTATATAAGATTAAGAAGGTTATTTTGAAAGTTAATTATAAGTTAGTACTATTAAAAAGATTTAAAATATATCTTGTATTTCATGTTTCACTCTTAAAACTAGCATTAAATAACGCCATGCTAAAAAACTAATTAGAATTTAAAAAAAACCTTTATAAATATAAAGTAAAAAAGATATTAAATTTAAGATAAGTTAGAAGTTAGTTATAATATTTTGTTAAATGAGAAGGTTACTTACTCGAGGAAAATACTTGGGAATTACTTAAACATTTGAAGAATTTGATAAATAAACTTGAGAATTTTTACCGCTAAAACCTAGATTGTTTAGGGGGATTTAAGGACCCGGGTCGTGACTTAATTGGGACTAGTTAAAGGAGGGGAAGACCTTCGAAGCAAGTACGCCTTGCCCGGATGCAAGTTGACGCAGCGATTTTTCCGTGTTTTATTGTTTTTTAAAGAGACGTTACTATTTAATTATAATACGCTTTTATTTCTCCTCTAAACGCTCCTGTTTTTCTAGCTCGTTTAGGTTTTAAAGATCTCGTTATAACATTTTAAGACCTTTTTATTTAAGAAAGTCTCGTTAACGACGTAAACGTAATATATAATTAATGGATTTATTAACCTTAATTTAGGAACAATTAATTTCCGATTATAAATAAGTTATTTTGGCTTAATAGAGAAAAAGAGTTTTTTCCGTTTACCGTTTTTATCGAAATAACCGTTTTTTTTAACGTTTAACTAATTAAAGGAGTTTAGAGTAATACCGGTCTTATTATAGGAATAGCCTTTATGAATATATTCACTACATTTTCGAGACTCTCTTTTTGCTATGATGCACTTAAGCGCTTAATCGAAGTAACGAGAACAAGGTATAATTTCAAAATTAAAACTTAACTTATTTATTCAATGTGTAAGTTTTTCGCGTTCGAATTTCTGGTTTAGATAATAACGCTTAGTAATACGATTATTAAACATGATTATTATAAAGGAAAGAAAGAATAACTTACTAGGAATAATCTTTAAAATAAAGATTTTAAGAGGGGAGAAATAGTGTTACGAACTATGGGAATAAAGGAGTTTTATATTAAGGTGTCGTGGCACGGACTAAGGAATTAATGAACTAATTAGTTCCATTTCGGTTATAATGTAACCTCACGTGACGTGGATATAGTGGGATATTATATCTAATAAGGATAAATATTAAGGAATTTTATATTCATCGGTATTTAACATATTAAATAATAGAAGTATATGTAAGGAAGAACGAGTATAAATAAATTGAAATTTCCTTGTGTAATTAGTTTCTCATTTTTTAGTTATTAATTTAAGACTATAGTTACTTTTTAATATTATAGTGAGAGTACCTTGAAACCTCTTTAACAAATATAACATTGTGAATTAATTGAACTAATCTTAACCCATTGTTACCTACAAATCAAGAAAACCTAGTACGTACTCACCTGTGAAGTCAGCTGACTAGGAACACACAGGGAGGTTCGTCACAACCCCCCACCACCTTACGAAATTAACCGTAAACCCAGTCAGCCATAGGACGGGTTGATGGTATAAAAGTATTATTTTGGTGGTTGTTAGGGGGCTCTTTTATATACGCGCATGTAAGTATTTGTGTATTTGAAGTGCGATGCGCCGAAAGATATAGTTCGTCAGGATAATGGGTATGGATATATCGAAATATATATTTCTGTTTCTTTTTTTTTGCTAACAATATAAATCACACCCCTTATCCGCTTCCCTGCAGTTTCGGGTGAGCAGATACTGTGGAAGTTCTCTAATAGTTCCCTAGATGCCCGATGATCACCACCCAATGTTGCGAAGTGTCAAAATTACGGCAGGTTCTCTGCTGGGGTATTTGAGGCTCAGGTTTCCCTGTCTTCGGGCTGACCACCTAACTCACAGGTGTAACGTCTAACCAGCACATCAAGGCTTATCTTGCTCAATTAATGCAATGATCTAATAACTGTGTGTCCGTGTCAGCGAGTAAAACTAAGGGTAGTGCATTTAAAAGGGCGTTGATGCTAGGTAGCTGTACTAATCTAGATGCTAGGGTGTATGGGGAGCTCTGGGTCATCATCCTCGCAATTATCGCAGTTGTGATTCAACCGTGTTCAAGGCTTTGGGGAAAATACTTTTCTAATTCTCCCTAGGCAATGAAGTTGGTGGTGGACTTCTAATTCCACTATATACATATCGCTCCTAGGGATGATGAAGCTTCGTTCCCACAGGTGGCTTGCTTTAGCTGAAGTCACTCCTATGTTTATATAGGCTAAAAAAGAGTATACTTATTAATTTATATTTATATTATTTTAATGAAATAAAATCTTTAATATGTAATTTTTATTATAAATAATATATAATTAATTAAGGCTTTTATTTTAATGAATTAATTATTATAATTATATATATTAATAATAATATTTTATAATTAATTATTATAATTATATATATTAATTTTAAAATTTTAAAACTTTTTTAAATGGTTAATAATAAAGTAATTAAATTAAAACTTTATTTTTAAAAACTAAAAAATAATTTATATATTTTAATATTTTATAATTAATTAAATCGAAAATGTTTATAAATTAAATGTTATAAAACCTAGGTAAATTCTTGGCATTTTCCCTTAATCCGTTAGTGTAAATCCCCCACCCCCCCTTACTATTACATTCTTTCACCTTAACGTGCTTAATCCTGAGGCGAAGCCGAAAGGACTGAGCCGGTCATATATCAGCCTCGGTCAAAAATCGTCATAAAAAATTCCATTGGGGAAAGCCTTGTATTTTGGGCTTGAAATAGAAGGAGAAGGACCCCCTCTTGGAAGAAACGCGCTCTAGGAAAATGCCGTCGGTCGGGCCCCAGCAGCTCAGGGACTCCATCGTGAAGGCGCGTGTGCACAACGAACGCGACAAGTTCATCGCGACGATTCGCGAGGAGCAGGTATGCGCGCTTGCATCCTCGTATCATCGCGGCGACAACTGCCGCTACTTCGCGAAGCCGGTCCGGGGCAGCTATAACATATGCTTTTTTGTCACATTCGATGATGGAGATAAATGGGTAGTACGTATACCCCTTGCGCCTTGTCTAGCCTTCGAGGCGAGGAGCAAGCTTGAAAGCGAGGTCGCGACAATGCTGTATGTCCGTATGTCCGCTCGATTTGCGAGGCTACACCATGCTAATAAGCTGTCTTCGGCAGGGTTATTTCCGAACGGACAGACATTCCCATTCCAAAGGTCGTGGCATATGACTTGGGCGAAAGCTCGGGACCGCTGACGTCGTTTTTGATCCTCGAATATGTCGAAGGTGAAAAACTATCGTTCTCCCAGTTGGGGTCCTTGTCCGACACCCAACGAGAGCATCTTTATCATTCACTTGCTGAGATTTACACTCAGCTAAGAAGACTGGAATTCTCTTTCATAGGGTGTTTACGACGGCTCGGTCAAGGCGGCACCGAGGTGTCTAAAATGACTACATCGATCGACATTAACATGCAAGAACTAGAAGGGCTAAACCCGTCCCGCATCCAGGCTTCTTATTATAAGAACGGATCCTTAACCTCAGCTAATGCATATACGTCGATGCTCTTAGACATTGCCGATAACGCATTTGCCCAGAGTCGGAGTAGCGTCATCGAAGATGAGGATGAAGGTGCAGACGCATTATATCACCTTAACATCTTTCGCCAGTATGCTGAGAAATGAGTGGATTACCGCTTCGATCAAGGCCCATTTGTTTTGGTTCATGGAGATTTGGAGCCCTTCAATTTGATCGTGAACGATGAGATGGACATCGTCTGCGTTCTGGATTGGGAATGGAGTCGCATTGTTCCCTGTCAATTCTTCAAACCGCCCTTATGGTTTGCCAATCCCGATCCCACGGTGCTAGCCTATGACTTCATGTACCAACGATACATAGAGCAATTCGACCAATTCCTCGCTGCTGTGCGCACCCTGGAACGGAAGAGATACGGAAATGAGCTCTTATCAAACGAGTGGGCTGCGGCAAAAAAAGACAGCGGGTTCCTTGTGGCTAACGCCTTGGAAAATTGGACAGATATTGACTGGTTCGCTTTCCGGTATATCAATAAGAAATGTTACCAAGGCGAGGACCTAGAAGAGCGCGTAAAGGCGTTTATGGATGAAGTTCCCGCGCGCAAGTTATTTGTTAAAAGAAAACTGCGAGAAGGCATCACGTACACGGCCGAGGTGAAAGCGTTAGGGGATAAAATGCACAACGAGGCCGACGCGGCGCCTAGTGGCGAAGAGCAGCCGGGTTCACATTTGGTGCAGGATCGGTGCGCGTCGATATCTTGTCAGGGGGTCCCCCCGAGTGCCGCCTAGACAAATCTTAACACTGCACGTTATCCCCAACATCGTTGTCATGCGTAGTGTTCCACGAGAGCCTACCGTTCGTGTTACGATTCTCCCATCGTCTCATTGAGTTTCCTTGTCACTACCCCCCAGTAGTCTCTGCCGCGAGCTAGGGATGCAGGCCGATGGAGGGGTTTGCCTGGCTTCCTGGCACACCGACCGCCTTGTTGCGCCGGGATTCACATAATGATGGTCGTAAAAAGACAACTAATACGATACACAGGAATAAAAGAGAAATGCCTCTCTCTTCCGTTTCTCCTGGTAGTCCAACTTCACAAATAAGTTTACCATCACGCTCGTGTTCTCAATTCAAAACAAATGAAGTACCTTCAAGCCATTTGCGGTTCATCTCAAATTAGATTTCAAACTGAAGTACTCTGCCATCATCCTCGCTTCCCTCTTGGGGAATAATCTTGCTGCGCAGGCGCCATGGGGCGATAAGCGCGAGGCTTCTCCGGAAGCTCGGTCTACCAAGCGTAAGGCCGAAGCCTGGTCTGGCCAGCATGAAGCTTCCCCCGAAGCTTGGAGCGAGAAAAGTGAGACTGAGGTTCAGTGTAGCTTGTGCGATTCAGAGGCTTAGTCGACTAAACATGACGCTGAAGCATGGCCGACTAGATATGAGGCTTCTACCAAAGCCTGCGGCGAGAAGAGCGAGGCAGACATGGTCTGCCAAGTGTAATGCTGATGGCTGGTTCACCAAGGAGAAGAAGGCCATCGCCGAGAACTGGTAAGTCAGTAATATGCTCACTCTAACTCTAATGCCCACATAAAAACGCTAACCGACAGCCTGGATAAGAAGATGCACATCAGAATTCCACGAACTTTTCACGACGGTTCAATTCTTCAGCGGTCATATTATCGGGTTGATACAATTATGGCGGTGTCTCAGGTATGGAAAGTTTTATTTTATTCCTTCTCTTGAGGACAGGCTTGCCTGATCCCAAACCCCTTTGATTCGGATTACATTTAAGCTATATGACCGCACGAGCACCGTAGGTACTATTAATCCATAAATAGGGCAAGCACAAATATCACCCACAATCCATCCTGCTTTCATGCTACGGATTTGACGTACAATAGATCACACATTTTTAGATAGGATCCCTTACTTAAGAATCGACCGTTGTTGTCTCGTTGCCCTTACTGTACTTGACATTCTGCCAGTCTTCAGCTCACAGGACTCTGAATGCCAAGAGCCGATGTTGAGATAACAATGAGAGAGAGAGCCTCTTGGTGGCCCAACACGCAGCTAATCAAGAGTGTATAGACGCATAGTTACTAGAAAAATAGCCAATCGAAAGAGTCGAATCGTTGTGCATGTATGGTCAGCATGCAATATACGACTAAGCTACTTATAAAAGGATCTTGAAATTATCTAATAGAACTACAATCTCACAATGACCTTTTATCACGTTTATAAGCCAATTGCATTAATACAAGGTAAGGTTTTGACGTGCCCTTTTGCTATAATGAGTTGCTATAATACCATCTTTATATAAATGAGTAGTAGTAGTCAAAAATTGGGGAAATATAGGTTCTTGGAAGAAAATAAATATATGTATAGGTATATTGTTATTAAGTTAGTCGTTATCAAGCTCAAAAGCCGCCATTTCGTATATAAACAACCAAATAAGAAAACGGGTTGAAAAGTCTATTAGACACACTCCCCTTTTCTTTTTTATGTGTATAATTTCGTTACCAGACATTACACGTACACACAACAACTTGTAGACAAACACAATAAAAAAACCACCACCTTACTTTCTCGCCCCCCTGGATATATCAGAAGAATCAACTCATCATCATCGTGCATCCCTTTATAAAACCTCAAGGGGGGGCCCGACCGAACTGAGCCCCGCCTTCCCCACCTTAACTCCGTCCAGGGGGAATAGTTTTCAACAACGAAATGAAGCAAAAGACAGCTCATGAGCAAACAAAAGACATCAAGTAAAAAAAAAGCTTTCACCTTGTGCTTTACCAACCAACCCAATTCGACGCTTACCGTGATATCATAGCCATTTCCAACCCCCCAATTAACCCCCTCCCCCCTGTCCTTCCATCCTGAAGTCGTTCCAATCCCTTTTTTTACCATACGCACCCCAACGACACCGAGCCACTTTGTCTAGCTAGCTAGCTCTATAGCTAGCTCCGCACGCTGCTGCCGATGCTGCTCACCGTCTCGCTGATGCGGCTGCCCCAGCCGCCCATCCACTCGGGGACCTTGAGGCTCATGCGGACGCGGCCCTCGACGACCGTGTTGACGGCGTTGAGGACGGCGAACGTGGTGCTGCCGAGGGCGCGGAACAGCGCCAGGCTGGCGACGGCCCAGAGGATGAACGAGAGGTAGAAGTTGTCGCCGACGTCGCGGTAGCCGTACGCCTCGCTGACGGCCATGGCCAGGATCGCGTTGGCCACCATCCAGATGACGACCATGTAGGTGCGCACCGAGCGGTAGTAGTCCTCCTGCATCTGCGACTCGGACACGGGCTGCGCCGGCACCTCGATGCGGTCGCGCAGGTTGCGCAGCGCCTCGTCGTACCCCGAGTCGATGTCGAGCTGCTCCGACGGCATCTCGAGCTCGACGAGGCCGTCCTTGCCGAACGCGCCGCCGAGGTCCGTCCGCATCACGTTGTCGCCCTTGGTGCCCCACGTCACGTCGTGCGTGTTGCAGAAGGCGTACACCTGCAGCGTGCAGATGTAGCTCGGCAGCAGCATGAAGTACTGCGCCGAGCTCGTGAACATGTGCCACGGGTCCAGGTACAGGAAGCTCATGAGGAAGTAGAGCCCCACCGTCGACACCGTCGACACCACCAGGTTCGTGAACACGTTGCGCCCCAGCTGCAGCTGGTCCCTGTCCTTGACCGTCCGCACCACGATGTATATGCACGCGAACGTGTTGTAGATCATGATGATACTGTAGCACACCATGCTCATCAGGTACAGCCTCTTGGCGCCCTGCGGCCGGTTACCAAGCGACAGGATGAATTGCATGCTGGTAAGCAGGACGAGGACGTAGCGAAGGATCGTAAATATGTACAAGGCGATGTTGTGGCCAAAGGGGTCGACGTTTGGATCTGTCAGGCCGCCGGCAATGAAGTAGAAGGTGAGGTAGAAGTTGGCGAGGGAGAAATAGGTGAAGAGCAGTTGCAGGAATTGGTATACGAATTCTATGTGAAGTAGAACCTTGCGGGCGACGGTATGGTCTGTTGTCCAAACTTGCCTGAAGTGGACTAGGGAATAGACAGCTGCAAAAAAGGCGCCGTTCAACCAACGCCGTCTTTGAGAGATGAATTCGGGAACCGTGTCTTCGTTTGCGTTAGTTCAGGTTTGCGCGGTTAAGAGGCTATCAATGTTTATGAACTTACCAGGCACGTCTGTTTCACCAGTACAACTCTTCACATATTTCAGGACCCATCGCTCACTCCTCTTAGCCACCAACTCCCAGCACAAAATACGGTCCTCAGCCAGATACATGTTCGCAGTAAAGACATCGGCATGTTGGCCATGCAGCGTCTCTCCCTTGAAGTACTGGCTAAGCGGTCCGTGGCCCGTCTCATCGTTCTGCAATGCATGGTAACGGTATGCGCTGAGCGCGCCGGGCAACACTGTTATGTACCCGAAGACCGACTCAAGGGGCTTGTCGAGAATGTTGGACAATTTGTACTCAAAATTTTGCGACGCGACTAGGGGATTTAGGAGGTTGCCGCCGAATCGCCCCTTCATGGCTTTAATCTCACCACAAGCACCGGCAACATTAGAATCGGTGTCGAACGCTTTCCACAGGTGATACAACGAGTTGGTACCGGGCTTAGTACCCACATCCAGCAAGATGCAGACGTTGGGGTTGAGCGCCTTGCCGAACGCATTAAAGAACCACCGGTGAGAGTTGAGTTTCCGTTGGTTGCGCTCCTTGAGACAGAATATCATCTGGCACGGAACGATACCCTTTTCGGCTCCCTTAAACTTGAGATCCGAATCGAGAGAGACCTGAGTGGTGTATTCATAGACGTGAGCCTGCACGGCCTTGTGGTTGACAAAGTTCTTCGCGATGCCATGCTGATAGACGCCCATGGCAGCTAACGCGTCGAGCGTTCTCGGGTGAATCTTCTCTCTACCATCGGACACGACACAGACGACAATTTTTTGCCATCCCAGGTCACCCCAGGTGCGCGACCTGTTGCGACCGCAGAAGTGGCTGATATTCTTCATAATTGCATGCATGGTGCGTGTGAAGCCGACTTCATCCTCATTATACATGGTGACGCAGATGAAGAGCTCCGTCTCTCTGGTGGTTCGGCCAATGTTTTGTCTGAGCTTGTAACCCCTGTCCACGAAGTCATCCGGATCACACGTCACGGCCGTATATCGCATATGTGTAAACTCGATCTGGTCTCGACGTGGCAGAAAACTATACAGAATCGTCGGGATCTTGCACTCGAGAATAAGTTCGCCATTGATGAGTTGGACCTCTTTTTTCGACGTAACCGGAGCCCGTACCCCGCGGCGCTCCTGTTTGCCTTCCGGGGCAGATCCATAATACTCAACTTTCTCGTTCACGGGCATGTCCACGTTCTCCTCACTAAGGGTAAACTGTGATTGCGCCGCATACGGATCTTCATAGAGGTGTGCGCCGCTGATGTCTGATTCTGGGCCAAAGACGTCGTCACTACCTTCGTCTAGGGGTATACTGACCGTCGCATCGTCGATTGTGTAGGTTGAGTCACGGTTAGTCTGCTGGAATAGAGGAGCGCGCGGCAGGGGTCTGCGAGGGCTACCGCCGTATCTTGAAGACGGCGTCCCCGGCCTGGGGCTCCCATTTATATCGGGCGGTTCGTAGTGTAGGTTAGAAGGCGGCGGCCGTCCGTAATCGGAAGTCGCGGACATCCTCGAAGAAGGGGTCCAAGGGCGAGTTGGAGATCCACTATTCATCGACCGATAGGGCTCATAAGCCGAGTCGGGGCGTCCAATGTGGGGAGGATCGAGGATCGAAGATGATCGGGATGGGGATGATGAGACTGATGGCTGATATGTTCGTCGTGGAGTCGGTCGGATACTGTCAGGTTTCTTTGGTGAGCTACTATCATCGGGTGAACTGGACTTGTTGGCAGAAGTATCGCTTCCTTTGGATGACTTCTTTCGAAGAGAACTTCTTCGTGGTGATGGTCCCTCAGGTATCGTCGGCAAGCTTTGTACAAGCTCCGCTTGTAATACATGCGGAGGCTTCTTCTTCCTCTGTAACTTTACAGTAGGAGTGCGCTGTGCGACAGGTTTGCGCTTTGGTGAGGTGTTGTCAGGGGAAGGCTTCTCGTTACCCGACTTCGTAGGCGTGCGAGCTTCCTCTTGCTTCTGAAGCGATTCTATGTGCTCTGGTGTAGATATCTTTACGTGTTTCTCCTCCTTCTTCTGCTTCTTCCCCAAGGCGAGTGGTGCTGGAATGAGATCTGGGGAGGCTAATGCCAACTCCGGGTTTACATACGGTCTTGGTCCTGTCAGTGGCTCTTCCATTGATGTCAATAATCTTACTGCTGCTGGGTTTCCTCCTGAACCTGTCGCTGTGTGAAGATCGTCGTCGTCATAGTTGGGGAGCGAGTAGCCGGGAGGCCGCGAGTGTGATCCGTCCATGTTTGGTTATCCGTCGGCGACGAAGGCCAATTCACCTGGCGGTGAGACAACTTCGTAGCGCAATTATCGGACTGGAATGCGATGGCAACGTAGATCTCGTCGAAGGTTCGTCAAGTCGTTCGAAGTGTAGTGTTCGATCGGTACAGTCGCACAGGTCTGGCTCGGTGAATGAAGACAGATTCAGCTGAGAGGTATTCGGCAAATGTGTAAAGACCCAATTGAGGCGCAGGTGCTCCAGCGCACTGTTATCAACCAGATGAGATTGTTGATTGGATCTAAGTGGGGAGCTTCCAAGCTTTCGAGGGGCAGCTAACAAGACCTTTGTTGTTGTGCAGCATTCGTATGCTGGTCGTTGACCGGGCAACCAAACGCTTCCAGGGGCAGTGCACTTTACCAGCTTCAGCCGACTCCTCGATGGATTGCGTCTCTGCCGCGCGTTAAATTCCGATTGGGGTAATCAAAATAGAATATGTACACTTGATCAGGTAGAATGTTCCAGTTAGTAATCTGTCGTTTTTTTCAATTCAGGGAGGAATAGGGATGTCTTGACGAGGAGCTTCTTGTTGGCTATTAATGATGACGTCCCAGTGCACACGGGGTTGATGCGAAATTTTGTGACCAAGGCTTTCCCCCGCTAATAGGATGCTTCTACTCCCTTGACTTTTTTCGATCCAGGTCGAAATGTATGGTGCTACTATAGTAACCAGGTAAACTTACTTCACATGCCCCAGATCTCTTTCCAGCTCTTCTCATCACGGCTCAGCGGCGCATTTGATACGCCGAACCTAGCAGGCTCTTCAGAGTTCGCCTCAGGCAAACAAATCCACTCTCTAATGCAATTCGGGATCTCCTCCCTGATGTGACTGATGCATATCAAGGCCTGGTCGTCGGTTAAGCCTCCGACCTTGACGTTACCCGCCTTTGAAGCATCGCTCTCTACAATGATCTCTGACCCATCGTCCTGCTTGCTGTAAGTCACCGCCTCGCCTTTCTCTAGAAAGAGGAGGCAGCGGTCGCGCACGCCATCATCCATGCCGCTGCACGCTTCGTCTAGGACGACAATATCGGGACTCTTGATGATGGCGCGCAGGAAGAGCGCCACTCGCTGCGCCGAGAATGACAATTCTCCGAACATATAGTGGTCCGCCCACTGCAGATCTTGATCTTTAGAATGGGACCTTGATGTCGATGGTGTGACATGGATTGGGTTGAGCTCGGGTTCGAACCATTGCAGACAAGCTTCCACCTTTTCTTTGGCTTGGCTATCTAGTTTAGCTTTAGTCCGAAACGTGTCAGCCCAGGCGTTTTCGATGACCTGGCGGACAGTCAGACTTCGTGGCATGTATTGGTGAATTTCTGGGCTGGAGTGGCCGATTCGGGACTGGATGTCCCAGAACGTCAGCGGTGAGGTGTCGGAGTCAGGGTCCGGTAATCTGCTCCGGCCGAAGAGCTTGATTGGCATAGAGTATGTCTGGGGGTGGTCCGAGCAGATCAGGGACACGATGGTGGTCTTGCCCGAACCGTTGGGTCCAAAGATTCCCCATCTTTCTCCCCTTCGAACAGTCCAGGTGAGACCCTCTTGTTTCTTGCCATTGACGTGCTGCTTCCAGTTTCCAAGTGCTATCTTTCCCCGGTACTGTACCTGGCATCCGTTCATCTCAACCAAGGGCTCCCCAATCTTTCTAGGTTTTGTAATGTCTAAAGTGTCGGTGGTCTCGTCAAACTCCAAAGCCTCGGCGCCCATCAGCGTCTCCCCTTCGATACCCTTAGCAGTTAATGTCCTGCCCACCTGAACAACGTTATGCACCGCCATCTTGCCATCTTCTCTCAGAGCACCATTCCACACTCGTCGAACATATTTCCTCAGTTTCTCGAAAACGACCTCTTTCTCGCCCATAGCACCGACTTGGCAATCCGCTCTCAGGTAAACCAGATGTGTTATCCAATCCGGGATAGGATCTTGCGGCCTCGCGCTTATCACGAGTCTAGGATTTGCCTTACCAGCCAACGCATGTAACAGCGGGCTTAGAGCAGCTACCGTGGGAGGATCCAGTCCCATGAAAGGCTCGTCCAACAGCAACACCTCCGGTGCGGTAAGCAAAGCCCTTGCTATTCTCGCTCTACGTCCTTGACCATTGCTGAGAAACGTGACAGGCAGGTCTAGTAATTGCGAGAGCTTCAGATCCCTGACTACTCGGTCCAATAGCGCCAAGTCAGGCTGGTCCTCCGGCGAGCGCTGCAGTGCGTTCAGCTCCGTGTTGCCAAGCAAGAAGTCGCGCAGGGAGAAATCGGTGTTCTCGCGCTTAGACTCATACCGAGCAGACAGGTAGGTTGATGCAGTCATACTGGAGGTGAAGCTATCGTTATTGAAGCCCACATATCGAATGGCTCGGCTTGGCACGCGCAGTCTATGGGGTACCGCGTCCGTGGACAGGTATGGATAACTCCGCGCCGCTGGGGGCAAGCAGATGTGTTCCTCTCTGAGGAGCTGCAGAAAAGTAGTCTTCCCGCTCAGGGACGGGCCAACGACATACCAGTGCGTCGGGGGTTCCGTCACCGATGGCAGGGTAAAGTTCAAGTTGCTAAAGAGCGCCGGGTTCGGATGTATGGAGCCCGCATGAGGATGATGACGATAGAAAGTGCCATTGGTGATGTTAATCACGGGCGCACGAACTGAGGGTCGCATCTCAACTCCTCATAGTATAGAAGAAGTAAAACGACATTTGGCAACTTGAGTTGAAATAATTACATGTTTGACCTCAATGAGTCAAGGTTAACGGAAATAATCCCATCTGTAGGGTAGCGAACCTTGTGTGACCTATATTCCGTAGGGAATAGCAATATTACTATATCCGATATTCTGCTATAATAGGTAGTAAGACAGTGGGGACATTAAATTTTACGTAATCCGATCGGGTGCAGGGACACATTTCAGCTTGGCTTTGTTAACCCAAGGAAGCACTTGCAGCTTTCGGTCTTGGCAAGGCTGGCAAACACGAAAGCTCCCTGGAGCCTGCACGGCACTTTACAACAACCTTCCCTCAGCTTCATCCACCACCACCACCAACCAGCCAACGCTTTCGACGTCACATCACGTCCACCACCACGACAGTAAAACAAGAACTTACTCTCTCCTACACTCCTTCGAGACCGGGACGTCTACTACCACGAATCATCCCCGGAACTAAAAAGGAATAACAAAGACTCGCAATAATAAACCCACCGCCAAGATGGTAAGCCTCCCGCTCATTCATCCCACCCACCTCCCCTAACATCTACACCGTCCACCAACGACCACACCTTGTTCCTCTCAACTTCTCCTTCCACATACTTTCTCATACATTCTCATATCCTTCTCTCTCTCTCTCTCTCTCTTAAAACCCAACCTCGCTAACCAACCCCCCTCCCCTCCACGCAGTCTCTGCGCATCGTGCCCCCCTCCAACCACACGAGCACCTACACGCCCATCCCCTCATCCAGCGTCTCCGCGCCCTCCGCGCCCGGCGTCTACGACACTCTGCGCGCGGGCCTCGGCCCCGCTCTCCAAACCACCACCGGCGGCGACGACGCCCCCGTGTCCCGGCACCCCCTCGAGGCGCGCCTCCGGGCCTGGGAGTCGACGCAGGAGGCGCTGCGCATGGAGTCGCTGCGGCGCGCGTTCGGCATGGCGGAGCCGATCCGCCGCGGCATGGAGCTCAGGATCGCGCGCGAGGGGTCGTGGCGCCCGCTCGCGCTCGGGGGCCGCGCCCGCGGCGACGTCCACGAGGACGTCCTGCGCGGCCGCGAGGCCTGCATCGACTGGGAGGACGTGTTCACCGGCGAGGAGCAGCGGGCCGCCGCGGGCGTCCACGAGGAGATGGAGCGGAAGCTGAAGATTTGATTTAGGTTTAGGTTTTGATCTGGTTTGGTTTGATTTGGTTTGGTCTGTGTGTGTGATAAAGGACTGCTGAGGGCCTACGGAGAAGAGGGAGTTCTAGGATTCCGACATCTCACTTCTCTTGTCTTGCCCGGAACTTCTAGGTAGTCAGTTCATCGACCTAATACTTCCCATGCCTCATGATCGGGGTAGTAGAGCTTAGTATCATTCTCAGATACCGGTGGGAAAGAGAGTTGCAATCCAGCAAGTCCGTTCATTTCCCGGGAAGCAAAAGAAGCAAGAGCCTGTCTACTTTTAGGTATATTATCTCGTACATCACGATCATAAAATCACCTACACAAAATTTAGCCATCTAACAGACATACCTGAGCGCTTTTCTCCATTCAACCTGAATCACGACGTCATAATTGTTTTTACTGGCCGACTTATCATCTTGGAAGAAACAGCGACAGCCGCCAGCCGCGGTGTCTCACTTGACCGGTTATATGGACAGTAATAGCCCCCCACCCCAAACCTTCCCCTTTTTTTATTTCCCTACGTTTAACCTACCATGATGGTGAATCCCAAATCGGCAGTCGTGAAAATAGACATAAGGTGATACAAACATGATGCCCCCCTTAATCCTATCTCTACCTGCTTGCTCCTACATGTCCGGTGTCTGGAAGGTCCTCGTTTGAGAAAAAAATATGGAACATCCACAAGACCTAATCGCTGCTTACGAAAGAAGAAGGGTGTCGGTTGAAACCCCCTAAGTTCCATTAGATCCGTCCGACCCTTTTCCTTACTGACGGGAGAGAAGTTTATCGTGGTAATTGTCCATAACGTGTAACCAGCAGAAGAAGAAAGGGACAAAACAAAAACACCCATATAACCACCCTGACAAGGGTTTGGTTATAAAAACAAAAATGTCAACAGTAAGTAACATGCAGGAGAGTACTATCTATCAATACAGATCCGCTTTCCTCGTGCAGCTATTTAAAATAAAAAATTCCACAGTTAAAAAAAAAGAATAACCTTTCCGCTGCGGCGCCACCCTGTGTGCTTTGCTGGTTCAAGACAAGTGTCAAAAAAATAGGACAATATAAAAAAAACAAGCCAAAAAGCCCACCCCCTTTATCGCGCCGCCTTATGCCATCTCAATTCCCTTCAAAAAAAAAAAGGTCCAAAATATCATTCGCCATTGAAAGATCCATCGCCGCCCGTTTCGCCTTGTCTCCGTTCTACACGTTGCTGTTCCGGTCGTTTCGTCGTTTGGCAGGGAGGGGGGAAGAGAAATCCCGAGCGAGGCATAATCCCAGCGAGACAGATCTCCATCGTCTCGACGAAGCATCGGCGCGGGATGCAAAGCCTCGAATGTTAGTTATTTTATTTATCTTTTGTGGGCAAGAGGTCGATGATTATAAAATAACGCAGCATCCACTCCGGCCGCCGCCTGAGCTGGAATCCTTGACCTTCTTGGCCGCCTCCTCCTCATCTATCAGGTCCTGAGGCTTGACTGTCATATGAATGACATTCTTAGACAGCGGATTGAAGTGGTAATCTACGTGTAGAGCAGAATAGTTAGGACCTTGTTTTTCCTTGATTCACCACATCTTTGATAGCAAGGGGCCGTCGTGATGAACACGCAGCGGACAGGTATCATGAGAACTTACGACTTAATTGATTCCTATCCTCCAGTAATTTGCCAAAATGAATCAGCCGTATGCTAGTGGGCTCGCGCGGCGGGTCATCCCACTCCTTCCGCCAATCTCTCAGTATCAACTCCTTCAGCTTATAAACTGTGATGGTAAACGGGTCCAGCCTGCCGTCCTCCGTCTTGCCGGTGACTGTGACGTTGCGCTTAGTGAGGTACTTTTCGTCGATACGGAACGGATGCCGGGCGCCGGTCGTCAAGAGAAGCATAATTTCGACGGCCAGGTCGCCGCCTCCGGGGGAAGCAGCAGGTTCTTGGACCGGGTCTATCGTCAGATCATTGTCTTCGCTCGCCGCGGGAGCTTTGCCCTGGGCTTTCGAAGACGTCTCGCCCGCCGGTGGGTCCTTATCGGGGACGGGTATCGGTCTGGTTTCGGTGTCACTAGGGGATGTCGTGACATCTGGATTGGCGGGTTTGGGCTGGGTGCTCGACAGGTCGTCCATCTCTACGTCGCCGGCGGGCTGTTGCATCGACAGCCGCTCTTCCTTCGCGCCTTGGTCTCCGCCCGACGTGGGGTTTGTGGTGCTAGCCATAATCACACCGAGAAGGATGGAGACGCCAATTGGTCGAATGGGCAATCAATTCGCTGTTGGCTGCGAAGCTGGATTTGTCGTCGGATGACACCGCAGTGCGATTGGAAGGGAATGGAATGAAACAGGGATTTAATTGATGTCAGCGGTGGATACGCCGGAGAAGAGATGTGCGTTTGTGCGTTCGGTGCGTGCCTCTAAAGCTGGGCTAGAGCGAAAAGTTGGGAAATTATTGGATGTACAATTGAGACATTCGCTTTTGTCGCCGTCGAAACCGTCCTGCCAATGAAAGCGCCCGTCTGGGAAAAAAAAGCGAATGCAATGCGACGATGGCGACAAGATTGCCACCACCCTCAAACACTACCTAGACACGAAGAGGGAGACAAGAGAGGCACGAGCCAGAGGAACCAAAACGAAGGCAAAATACAGTCGGCACTCGGTTGTCGTTGTTGAGGAGATGATGCTAGCCAAACAATGCCCCGGATGGCTAAGTGCTAAACGTGAGGCGGTACCTAGTACGCAGTGAGTGGTGAAGAGTGAGTGAGTGAGGGATGATGAATGGGTGATGTTGCTTTGAATTGACAAAATAAATGGGTATTGTTTTCAAGGACGGCCCAGCAGCAGGTTTACAGCAGAAAGGGCCCCAGTCCAGAAGGCTTAGCTTGGTGTAGTTCGATTTAGCGGCAGATTTGGGGTGCGAGGAATAAAATGGGTCGATGCTGGCCGGGCCTACCTGGACTGTCTGGACTGTCTGGACAACTTGGTTCTACCAAATACTTACAAGTCTGAATACGGGCCTAGACGTTCGTTCATAAGCCTCACTTTAATAATAAGGGTCTTGCGAAGCCGAAGAAGAGGACTAAAAAATAAAAATAAAAATAAAAATAAGAAATTACGCAGATGAAAGAAGCTCCTAACTACGATTTCTCACGATAGATACATACGACTAAAATCCGTTACCTGGAGTGTTACAATGAGCTCGTTCTCCTCAGTCCGGTGATAATCTGGGGGATAAGGGAGTAGTACTACATACACCTGTAAATACCGACCCCGTCCAATCTCCTCTAACCTACCTCTTACACATCATTACAGATACTACCTACCGACCCCGTCAAATATACATTGAAGATTACTTATGAAACCAAGCTAAGTCTACGCGATACTTATAAGTACACTTAAATGATTCATGGTTATTAATCTCTACTTATAAGAATAACCGTTTATGTATGAAAAGGGGGGTTATAAATGTCAGTGTAAAATACCTACCTACCTAAAGTGTTGCAAGTTACTTGTCTACATTAGTATATCAAAGTACAAGTTTAATATCACGAGCCACGTAACATAAACCAAGTCACCCTTTTTACCCACATGTATTACTACATACTTTATATACCTTATTATTTTGGTCAAGAGATCATCTAGATGAGCACTCAAGCCTGTGTAGTCCAAGTTCAACTCTTTCGTAAACAACAAAAACAACAACAAATTCGTGAAGAATATTTCCCCCCAGGGGCTTGAGCTGCAGATATCCGAGTCAATTGTTCCTCGGCATAGTCCCCGTCTTGGCATTCTTGTCTTCCCCCACAGCTGATCGGGACAGACTGGGCAACTGGCTGAAAAACTTTGTTTTCTTCACCCCGCGATTTGTCCTTCTAGCCTACATTAGGTAGATCTTCCCCTTTTTTTAATCGACTTTCTTACGCTTCGAATTCCGACTCGATCTCCGACTCGATCTCCGCATCTACTGTATCTACCTACTGCTACCTACCTATATAACTCAGGGCTGTTGGGTCAGGTAGGCGTTGGAATCAGAGTCGCCTTCCAATCCGTCTTTCTCTTACGTGAAGTTGCCTCACGACAATGCAACCCCCCTGGATGTGCCCAGGACTCGCCCACCTTCCCAACCGTCGGAGTAATATTTTAGACACGGATCGGAAGGTTTCTTCATGTCCACGCTAATTCCTATCGACGTTATCTCCAGCTCGAGGAAATAATTCCCGATCGTCCATTTTACGATTTCTATGAAATACATCTCGAGGAGTTATATGTCAACCGCACGTACTCGGAGGTTCTGTTAAGTCCTAAAAACAAGCGACTTTCCCCCCCTTCATCCTTATGTTGTCAAGATGAAGATGTCGACGGTTTCTATCCCGCAGACCAATTCGTCATACTTGCAGCCAACCAATCACCCTTGTCATCCATATCTGAGACAATGCCGGGTGGGCTGTGCCTTGCCTCCACTCCGCCCGACCAATGCCGGGTGGTCCGAAGGTCCCGTTTCCGTTTTACCGCCCTCGGCCGATAGGTTGGTAGGTAGGTATTACTAAGAGCTTTTGGGGTTAACCTCAGTTCACCACCATTAAATACCTAGGTAGACTTCCCTCTCGAAAGAGACTACTAATTTACAATGCACAGTCCATACCAAAAGAAACCCCTCTTAAGTATACCTGTACTTAAAACCTGTAACTATGCTGTAATAATATTACCTATTACTTCTCGTTTATCTTGAGTGCCTTTAAATATATTTGGTGACTTTCGGGAATTACATCTTCGGCGTTAAAATCCAGTAAAGCTCTCGCATGATTATATTTAGCAGCATGTTTGTTCTTGCTTAATAATACTTACATACTGCCGTATAATAGATCACGTGTTATAGTTGATGTTAGACGCCTCAACTCGATCTAATGATAGATATTATAGCAAGTTAAGGAGAAAACGCAGTATAAGGTTTACCGTCACATTTGCCTAATGTAATCATATATCCTAATATCTTACATGTGCAAATCAGGGCGGTAGTCGACTTCTGCTATAAGAAATATGTACCCAAGAGAAGTGTTTCGTCATGGTACTTAGGTGCGTAATGTTGGTGATATCTACAAGTTGGCTCTTATAGCGATGTTTTTCATGGCCTACCTCCAGCTTGAAGAAATATCTACTCTTCAAACTTGCCAGAATTGATACAGGGGTAGACAAACCCCCTGGTCAGGCTCCGGATCATATAACCTGTCCGACATAGATCTTACACTAAGGGGTTATCTGGGTAGACAGACGGGACAGGATTGTAGTACTTTGCGGAATCACCCGTTCTTCTATTGCTATCATGGTATAGAAGGATACATATATGCTGTAAGGTAGGCACGTGTAGGCAATTGGTATTTAACCTCCAAGGTACCACCTGCGTATTCGTCTTGGGACGTACCTAAACCTCTGGATTGGGCAGGTTTGAGTACTGAATATAAGATTTTATTTGGTGCAATTCGTAACTGCCCGAGGATTCTAGAATGCCGCTCTCATTTAGGTTATTTAAGTTAGGTAGGTAGGTACTCACTTATGGAGCTTTCCATTTTGGTTATTCTTCCTGGGCTTCCTGTCCTCCTTTCCTCTCCGTTTTTTTTTTTCCTTTTCAAAAGCCCCTGAATGGTACCTACAGGTACGTACTTCCTCATAAAATGGTACATTCCACTCAAGTTGTAACTTCCTCCCCTTCTCATCAGGTATTCGACTCCCCGAATACAAACTCGCCCACACTCCTTCCCCGGCAACACGTTCTTCCCTACGGCAACCGCAACTCTCCCGCAACAGGTCTCCCGCTGTAGTCGAAATCCTTTGAACTTTTCCCTACTGTTTATCATTTCTCTCCCTCATCCCACCTCTTCCCATCCTCCCTCGTCTACGCGTACTACTTCTCTCGGATATTGCCCACATTCCCCTTGCGTCGCCAACTCCGAGCTGATCTTTCTTGGGATGCTCAAGATGAAGTTCTTTGTGGGAATCCTCTTCGCCATCATCTTGGCCCTATGCCCTGGCTTGGCTTCCGGTACAATCAGCCAGAACGGTACTGTTACATCATCTGAAGGGCCTATCTTGGTTACCCGATCTATTTACCCTTCTGCTGCCACTGTTACCAAGCCACCCTACACTTCGTATTCCTTCACCACAATCCTCGGAAATTCCGATCCTACGTCTAAGTCCATCGCTACGAAGATAGCTGGAGAGAAAGTCCCTGCGCAGCCCACTAAGAATCGTGAAGACCTCTGTGGCTTTCTCTTTGGCCATCGATGCGGTGGTATCAACTTGCGACGTCCCCACCAAGGGCAAGTTCGGGGTATCGATGGTCATCCTCTAAGTACTGCCTGGTTTGAATCTATCACCATCAACACATCATTGCCCCTGGCCTCTATGGATAGCAAGCCAGCAATTAACAGTCGTGTAAGCAACAACGTCCATCCCATCCTAAGTCTCGGCTCTGGGCTCTCTGCTGAGACAAACCAACAGCTTTCTACACGTGGGCGTAATATCGCTACGGCTCCCAGTATCAGTGGTGCATATGGTGACTACGAACCGGACGTCCCAAGCGGTGAATATGGATATCCTCCCAATCCTACCAATCGGCCGACCATTACTCCCCCTGTGGTAATCACGACACCGGTCATTGTGCAAACCCTCTTCGAGACAGTAACTCTCAGTTTGAGCTACATTCCGTCATCTTCATTGTCTACCCCCTTGACATCATCACCACTAGTCAACAGCACCCCGACGTTTCCTAACACAACTATTCCGGAAACACTGATGTCCGAGAATACGCCAACCCCAAAGACAGATGAATATACGCCAAGCACGCGGACGGAGTCTGTTATTTCCACTCGCTCTTCCACATTAGTTACGCCGAGTTGGTCAAGCAGTAATACTTACACAGGACCCACGACATGGTCATTCGAATCAATTCTCCATACTGTCACACCTACTCCAACACCAGCCATAGAAACTAACTCAGCAAGAACCACATCAGAAGCGAACTATCCTCTGCTTTGTTTTATGTTAGCACTGGCACTCGCTGGAAGCACTGCATATGATGTCCGCGTGAGCTCCACAATCGAATCTTCTGAGGGGCCTGTAAATCGTCTTCAGAGAACCGAAAACAATGATGAGCTGGGCCATGATAGAAGCTGCTATGTTAAAGGTTTTGGTGATGAGGAAGCCGATACACAATCCAAGATTGAGGACTTTTTCGCCCAATATGGGAGATTCGACGTTGTCTATCTCCGTCGTGTTATCTCTCCAGGTAGACGAGGACGACGTCCTTTCAAAGGTTCTGTCTTCGTGAAGTGGGAGGACAAGAATACGGCGACAGAATTCATCAATCTCATGCCCAAGCCTGAGTACAATGGAAACCCTTTGGTAATCAAGTGGATGCTTGATTATAAAAGAGAGAAGGCAGAGGCAATTATTAACCACCAGATATTTATGTCACGGATGCGAAGGCAGAACCGCTTTGATATGTAGGGAACCGGGAGATTGTGGCTTTCTGGAGGGATCAGATGAACGGCATTCTTTTCACGCATTTTGTGGAATAAACTGGAGCGAGGCAAGAAAGCTAAGAAGATCGACGAGGATTTTTTGGAGGTTGAGAATGTATTAGAGACGGTATGACCTGCTTCTGCATGTTACTGGTCGAGATGTTCGTCGGGGTATGCGTGTAAAAGATGCTTACGGGGTACAGAAGCCTTCAAGGCTGAATTTCTTGGTATTTTAGAACACTTTTTTTGTGCTATACGTGAACTGGTTGTGCGTATTGTTGATTGTTATCGTACGTTTAGGTGAATTAAAAGCTTTCGGTGAGGTTCAGCCCTACTTTATACTTGTCGCTTATCACCACTCATACCTACACAACCAGATATTCAAGGACTATTTCACACAGTCTATGTGACTCAATAAATCAAAAGCGGCGGAAAATACCTAGGGGGTAAGTTCGATCCTAGTAAGAGGAGCATCTCCCGACATATATTACGAACCACGTTCATTCCTCCAGGTGGTGTGAACAACTTTTAAAATTTAATACCTTCCACTCTCGACTTCTTTTCAGTCTTCATAGATTATTGCACATAATGAGGTATATTCGTGTCTTATTTAATCTGTAGAGTGTTGAAATTGAATGACCGGCTTTCTACATAATCCAAGTATATAATGAATTGGCGGAGACAGTTAAAAGAGAACAAGAGTCGACCTTCTTTCGGAGGTATTGCAAGCCTTAAACCCCGAAGGACTAATCCGAAGGCGCCTGCCAGGCCAGTCACCTCGGTTTATGCTGTTAGCATGGGCTACTAGGACACAGAGAGATCTCGGGGGCATCACAATATCGGAAAAACTCGTGGCAACCGGCGATGATGATGGCAATCGTCTTAGCATACGTTGCTACTTGGAGCTGCTGGGACTTGAGACTTTCTACGAGTATCAGGTTGCTTAAAGCCAGGGCGATGGCAGGACCTAGGGACTAGGCGAAGACTATAAAAGCCATGGCCGATGAGGGTTTTTCGTTAGTTGTGGCAGCTTCGACAGCAATGTTGGCCTATTGACGGGAGTACGTGAGCACTTAATACCATCATAACCTACTGCCCTAGGCTGTATCAGCGAGTATAAATAACCCGCGGTGGTGAGAAGAATAGTATATAAGAGAGCCAAAGAGATTACGTATCTAATCTTTATTCCTATAAGAACCGGAAGCAATGCTGCAAGCACATAGCTAGACGCAGAACATGTCTTCAACTTACATGGGTGTGTGTAATAAGGGGTTTATTATAAAACCCATACAGGCAGATATACATGGGAAGAAGGAGTAAAGACGGGGAAAAAAAAGTATATTCATAACACAAGGGTAATGTACCTACATCATGGAGAGTTACACAGACTCATGGAGGGAATACAATGAAGCTCGACTCGGGTTAATTTCTGAGATAGTACATAGGTGTGTGTTTACTCAGGACAAGAGTATCATCGACCACTGCCAGCACGAATTTGGCACTTTACCAATAAGCAGCTCACAAGACGCATGAGTTTACATATGACCAGTGCCTAAGCCACGATTTTGGGTTAGGGTGGCACCTCTGGTGCATCAATTGGTATATTGATTCATTCATGTACCCTATACACTGGGTGCTGAACTAATGAGGTATCCTGTACATCTTAACATTTGCACTAGAATTAAGGTTGCATGTCCCGCACTATAAGCTTATACTAGAGGATCCACTAATACCCGTCCAAATGGGCACTGCCTGTAAGGGGGCCCCCATCGGGATCTGATAGGTGGGCTGGTTTGCTAGATCGCTGAGGGTTAGATAGTTGCTGTTGGGAGTTATAAATATCTTGCAGGCGAGGTTAATTGTTTTATCCCTGGCGTCCAACCTCGAATTGTGAGTACTGATATCCATTTACACGGCCTCTTTACCAGTCTAGGTAGTTAGTATACAATAACCTAGCCCCTCACCTCCTCGGATGTGAACATGACCTCTAGGTAGATATACAATAAGCATTTATGTAGGTGAGTATATATAAAATCAGTAAACTTGAATGTTACAAATCGAAAATAGAGACTAAGCTTTTCTTTTCTGATGTTGACAACCCTGCCATCTCATCTGAAGTGTTGAGTAACTAGCCCTGCACCCCACCCTTAGTTATACCGTCCTAGTCTGCATACGTAGAAAGCCTTGTTTTTGTCCTCATGGACTAAAGCCGTTCCAGCTGGGAAAGCTTCCCTTTGTCTGCAACCTTCTCCCGACCTGTAGATCATGGTTGTCCTGAGCAGTAGAATGCTACGACTATCAATACTATAGAAATCTTCATTCTAGTGCAACCTAGATCTTGGAAGTGATATCGTGGCGGAACATCGCTGCCACTGCTGCAGTATATTTCGCCAGTCTTGCCTTCTACCGTCTTTTCGTTCATCCTATTGCTCGATGCCCCGGCCCGATGATCGCCACCATTACCCGGTATTATGTAGCCTACTATGATATCGTCCAGAATGGCCAATACAGATTCAAGATTACAGAGATGCATAGGAAATACGGTAAAAATTACTCTCCTGAAGTACCTAGATATCGCTTCATACACACATTCTGCGTCTTAACTTGCTCTTCTGCAAAGGTCCCATTGTCCGTATTAGTCCTTATGAACGACACGCCATCAATCCTGCTTTCTTCGAAAAGCTATATGGCTAGGAAGGTCGCTGGCATAAGTATGCCTGGGCTTACGATGGATTCTCAGCCCAAGGGGCTACCATTTGTACCTCGGATCATGATATCCACAAGGCTCGCCGCTTTCCTTTAAACCCTTTCTTCTCCAAAGCAAAATAGTTGCTCGATAAGACTTATATCCGTCGGACCGAAAGTAGAGAAGCTTTGCGGTCGGCTGGCTGGACTTGCTGGGCACGTCTGGCGAATAAATAAGCACATACGCGTGGTTCGGCCTTACTATGTAGTCGATTCAGACCTCCCCCGACTAAGAAATCCTCCGATCGCGTCTTAAATGAGGTAGCCACCGTGACCGGGGTAGGGTTCGAGACAACCGCCAGCGTTCTGTGCTTGATTATCTACTACGTCTTCAGCAACGACGAGATTCTCGGACGACTCTGTGGATGTATACAGATGGGACGCTGTACCCGGGTCCAGAACGTTTTAATCCCGACCGGTAGATGGATCCCGACGCTTGTAGACGGACTGAGAAGACATTGGCGCCTTTTTCGAGGGGGACGAGGATTTGCCTCGGTGTGCAGTAGGATCTCCTTATTTCCCTCTTCACTACCTTCTTTACTACCTCTATACAAAGCGCCGGTAATTGTTTCGGCTACTGCAGTTCAGATATTTAGTCTCGCATCGGACGAAATGTACCTGGTCGTCTCTGCCCTTATTCGGGGGTTTAATTTTCGATTCGTGCGGACAGGGCGCGGAGGATTCCAAGTGCGACATTGATCAATTTATCATCGTGACTAGAGGCAAGGGAGTTCTCAATGCCTATGTCGTCCCATATGAGACTTGACCGCGGTACGGGATCTTATACCACTTGTATCGGTTACATTATTGAATAGGATAAAATAAGTAACGTGCAGGTGGTCTGAATTCTTTCAAATGTATTTTGTAGAAGTTTGTTGCCTTTAGAGAAGGACCAATGGCTAGCTGTCTTTAATAGGGCAACACAAAGTGTCTCTTGGGTGAGGGAGAGGGGGGTAAATTCGGGACAAACAAAGGGTTATATATCTAAATTAAAGCTGTATTTTCCAACAAGTTGGCCGAGTGGACGAAAGCAATCCACGGGTCTGGAGGTATGTGTGCTGACAGAAATCTTACTTATGTACTGGTAAAAAACTTGGGCATATCCGGTAACTAAATGGAAGAGCAATTCAGCGTGGACCATCGAAACTCCGATCTTCCTCCTCCACGAAATAACAAGGCTACCCCGAATGAGATTCCCAATCCATTATTCTCCTTCTTCTTCTTCTTCTTCTTCTTCTTCTTCTTCTTCTTCTTCTCGCCATTCACAAAGTGCTGAGATCATCGGGAATATCTAGTAGCCGCATCCTCCCCGACCTGTCGCACGGCGCGCAAGCCCGCCAATCTCGATGCGCCTACCATTCCTCAGCCCCCAGGTAATGGGCGCCGAGGTCGGCGGGACGTTGTCGTGGATGCCGTCCTCGTACCCGACGTCGTGGGTGACCATCAGAAACACGGCACCGGCCAGGACGCCGAGCTAATGCTGGGTCTCCTTGGACTCGGGTCGATCAAGATGGGTATCTCGTCCGTGAGTTGCTGCCAGAGAACGGACGCGAAACTGTCCAGGATCCGACCGAACGAGCTCATCCCCTTCGTATTTTGCTTCGCCCGCGAGACATCGTCGTACGTAGTCTGTGAATGTTTCTAGGCCGCTTCGGAAACCATCGTGTTGCCCTTCTCGCCAGTCGTGTCCTCCAGAACAGGAAAGAAGATTTACTCTTCTACCCTGTAGTGGTGCCCGACGCCATTGTGCCATGTCTCTGCGAAGTGAAGCAAGGGCTCCTGCTGTTCTGGCAGAATGTGAGGTCCTTGGAGGTAGATGGTGTTCAGAGGCCAGATCATCATGTTATACGAGTATGCCAACTGTGTGGCAGGGATGATAAATTCATTTGCCTGTGGTTTGAAAGTATGAATCCTCATATTTGAAAAGGTTCAAGAGAATCTAATGGGTTATAGTAACAATGAGGGGGCACCTTCTCATCCTTGAGAAGTGGGTAGGCTAGTGTTGGTAAGAGCTGAAATGGGTGATCGGCATGGATGTTAGCCATGGGAGCTCCCAAATGGTGCTGAAGATGACTGGGTATAACTTGTTAGACAGAGTAGGTTTATCAAATACGAAGTAGTGTTATAGAAGTCTTGTAGCTAGCTTGAGTTACATACTGAGTGTCTTCTGGGCTGCTTGTGTTGTACGTTTAACCAACCGCATCTCACCTGCAGTCTTCCGCTGGCCAATCAAGTAGTATGTTATCCATATTACGTCTTCCTGTCAACGGCGTGGCGGCATATACGCCAATACGGCGATTACTGCACTCGAATCTCCTTTGGGATTATCTAGCCTACCCCGTGGGGTCACGCTGGAGATAGCAACAGGACAAATTAACACCACCTTTGAGAAAGCTGCTAATTGGCCTATCTGATACTATACGTATCACGAGGCCGCCTCATCGGAACAGCTCGAGGTTGAGGTGAATCTAACAGCACGGGCACCCCTGATTTCTGTATTGTCCTGCCCTCCTTCCTTTGCTGTGATAGCGTTTGTGGGCCACACAACAATGCTTTGGCTCCTATATTACCCTCACGAACTGACTTTTCTCATTTCTAACTGGCTAGGATCAGTCCTTGCTCGAAAACCTGCATTTCACCAGTGTATATACAAGATGGCAGAAAGTGCTGGGCTCTGTCCAAATAGTCGCAAAGTTTATAGCATATTAGCCTGCCAACTTACCTACACAACCTAGATTTGTATCCTCGCGTAACTCATTATCCCGATTCCAGAACAACCTAGTCCCTTCACAATGCCAGGGCCACGTAATGAAATTAGAAGGTACCACTATACGAAGCATCTCGAAATCATACATTACGGGTTAAAACACGTTGGCTAACTTGCCTTCAACCCTGGGGTCACACCGGATAATGAATGCTTCCTGCAGAAATATATGTGAACCGGAGGACTAGGCAGTTCTAAGGGTCTTTTTGCCAAGGGGGAAGAGAGAAATGAACAACAGCTCTTATTGATACTGTTGTTTTGTCCAGCGGTATATGCATCACCCCCCTTTTTCTCTATGGTCGGCCCTCACGCAAGGAAGTGCATACTGAGCCAAGGCCAGCATTAGGTAAGCAAAGCAAAACGAAGAGGTTATAGGTAAGAAGACAAAATAATGCTGATTTAATATGAATAAGTAAAATATTATTAAAGGAGTTATGAGTATTAGTACTCTGGGTAGGTCAGATATTATAAATACATCAATATTTATTTTACATGCTAAAACGAAACCCCCCCCCCCCCGATACCCCCCTCCGATACCCCCCTGAAAAAGTCTCTAGGTCACGATGAGAGCCGACTCGTCATCTGCGCGTCTGTCAGCGGCACCATCATGTCCAGCAGGGCCTTCCTCCTTGCCACAACCGTATGATAGCTGTGTTGTGAACTCACGTATCCAGGATGACTTACACAAGCGACATTCGGGGCCTTTCGGAGGACCACGTACTAGCGACTGATACCTGCCTCGTTGGCCTTCTCCGCGAGAATTTCTTTTTGGTAACAACTTTGACATGAATGAACCTTTTGAAGCCTCCTTGGCTACCCGAAAAGCAGCAACTCATCTCCAGAGTCGACCTGGGGGCAAGGCTAGCATGTCTATGGGACGATGGTGCGACCAAAGAGGACTGACTACCTATGAAGTATGTCGTACTGGTTAATCGGACCTCTGCGCCGGTCCATCTCGGGATCTCCCTCTACAGACATAGTATCTCCAGAGTCGGCCGGGTAATTAATCAGTCCCAAGTCCAAGCCTAATCTTGATGGCGGCTGTCTGGAGGAGACGTTAGACCTCAAGATTGGTTATAGTAGGCTCGTGGTGGAGACTTAAAAGAGTCTTACGAATTGCTCAAATCGATCAATTGTACCCTAAGAGAAGTCTCCATGGAGTATGCTACGCCGTGAAGAGCTACCGTGAGCCGTCGACGGGTAGCTTCATCTGCGTTTGACGCCGGCAGGCTGTTTTTATCTAGAGCAACCTCTGTGATTATATAACTAAGCAGATACATTTATCGCAGCTAGGCAGGGTGTACCTTACCGGGTGAAGTAAGTCCCCCAACGGGCGTTTTTGATGAGCTCCGTATTATAAAAGGGTTTGCGTGGCTTAATACAATATAAAATAGTAAAGGGAACTTGATGGGAGATATCGTAACGGAATTTTGTATCCCCGAGGGAGTACATCCGCTCCAACGACACCCCTAATAGGAACAAGGTGACAAAAACCAACGCAACACGAGGGTCGAAAGGTGAAATAAGTACTCCAACTAATTACAGTTATACTGCAAATATAGGTACCTGGCATATGAATAGATGCCAGTCTCTGGAAGCTAAAGCAATAATGATATATATATGGAGAAAGTCCTGTATTGTATAATCTATTGAAAATAACTGTAACGGCCTGTCCTAGTCATAGCGAACAAACTCTTTCTTTAAAGTGACGTTATTCAATTTACACTTGTCTATCTATTTGGGTATTATTGAAGCCTTGATTACATTTTAGACAAACAGTATGCGCATAATTAGCCAACTGTCACTGTTTCCTTTCTTAGAAGTGACAGCTTCTTCTGTCTGTTAGCTCTCATCAGGCTTTTCAACTTTGTACACCACTTCAGAGCGCTCTCTCTTTCTCCCTCCCTCCCTGTCCTACCCCCTTCACTGCTCTATACTTTATACACACACTGACTCATCATCATCACAATACATAAGCATATGTACATACGTGTATCTTTCCGCTCTCGCCCTTTTATTCCTTCTCTCCTCCTATATGCAAATTTCCTTGCACCCTTTTCTTTCTATCAATCGTATTGTACCTCTCCTTTTTCTTCGCTCATCAATTCAATACAACTCAAATGCAAATTTGATCATTTCGCTCCCTTACTCCCCGCTTCTCCCGCATTTTCCCCTTCTACACCAGATAAATCAGCCCTCTACAATATTAACAGGTCGCCATTACTACCGACGCCCTGAGCAGGCTGGAACACCTGCTGCGGGGCGTACTGGTTGACGACGTAGCCGGTCTCGGTCCCGGCGCCGCCACCGAACGCATCGCCGGCCTCGTCGTCGTCGTGGATCCCCATGGCGGCCATCTGCCGGCTGCCGATACCGGCGAAGTACGCGTCGGCGTCGCTGACGGCGGTGGCCATGCCCGCTGCGCCTGTAGATGTCGCGCTATTATCTTGCGATGGGCGGATGACGGCGGGCTGGCCGCCCATGCCAAGCATGGAGAGGGATTTGTTGCTGTCGAAAGCAGGGATGTTGGCCGAGGTGGGCAGGGTGTGCTTTTGGAGGGCGGGGGAGTCGGCAAGTCGCCGGGGCCGTGCACTCCGGAACACGGTCTGCACGGGCTTGAGGTAGATGGTGGCGAGGGTGCCGACATTAAGGCACATCTCCTCGAGGGTCTGGGGGTCGAGCTTCTCCGACTCGGCCGTGATGGGCGGTTTCTCGCCCATGACGATGCGCTTCGCCGCGGCCATGTCCGTACTCAGTAGCCGCCAGTACATATATGCACGGTCGCGTAGATCCGGGTTATCGGTCTCCTCCGTAGCCCACTTGAGGACGCGTGGCACGAGGTCCTGACCCTTGGTGGGTCGCTGGATAAAGAGTTTGACAGTTGCTGTCAGGAGCGCAAGCTGCACCTCGACAGGCTCCTCGGCGAAGGTGTAGAGGAAATCCTCAAGTAGGGCATCGCTGTTCTCGATGCGGTCGGCATATTGCCCAATAACCCAGACCATGGCGGCCTTAGCCTCGGGCTCGTCAAGTGAGTCGAGGTGTTCGCATAACGTGCCGATGATGGACTCGTATTGATTCGGGTATTTGCGGAAGATGTTGCGGATCACCACTGTGGCCTCCTGAACGATGTACGGCACCTTGGTGGCAACGAGCTCGAGTAGCAGGTTAATGCAGCGCCGGGAAGCTGGCTCAATCTTAATAGCCAGCTTACCGATGGCGCGCACAGCCTTGCGAACGAAGTGCACATCCACCTCGGTTGCGTATTCGCGCAGCTCTGTTAGTACCTCGTCTATGTTCTTCTCATTCGCGAGCATAAAAATCAACTCGAGCTTGGTCACCTTGACATAGATGGGATCGTTGTACTTGCAGAAAAACACGCGAATGTCGTTACGCAGCACGTCGGGCCGCCGCTGAAGAATTAGCAGCGCATTGCGCAGCGCGAGATACTGGACCTCAGGTCCCTTTGCTAATAATGTGACCAGCGGCGGGGACAGCTTGCGACACAGTGCTGCTATTTGCTTCTCGTCGGCGATGTAGTTCATGAGATACAGAATTACTCGTATACATGTCAAAACAACAGCCGAGTTAGAGTGCGAGAGACGTGGAGCTATGCGCTCGGCGAGAAGTGTCGCCTCTCCCGATTCTTGAGGCACATAAGACATGAGAGCCTCGAGGATGTACGTCTGGCCCCATCTGCATATCATGTATGTTAGCGACTGAATCTGCACAACAACTAGGGGACGTGTACGCACTCGGAGCAATCCGCCAGGATGGCCACCATCTTAGAGGCATTGCTGTAGTCTATTGTGAGTTTGATGGTATCACTACGCTCCCAGATATCCATTAGAGCAGCCAATGCACTTGCCACGACGGTCGGGTTATCATCTCTCAAAAGCTGATTCAGCCTGTCTATCAGGTCCGACTGTTCTACCATGTTCTTATCATGGTCATATAGCTTCGCGACACAGTAGGCGGCCGTTTTCCGCACGTAAGGGTCCGCGTCCTTGAGAAGACGTTTGACGAGCGGGACTGTTGCTTCGACAAATTCTCGCACATGAACGTAGGACATGGTACGGAGAGCTAAAGCCCGGACAAGCGGGTTATGGTCTTCCATATCCTAAACATGTATTAGCCCTGGATGATCCATGGAATCCGTGAGCTCCGTTCAGAGGATATCGTAATACTTACATGCTCTAGGACTGGGATCGCTTTTACCGCGATCTCGGGGCGCATCCTCGAATAGTTCACCAGGAACAAAAAGCACCTGATCAATCTCTGTCAGCAACTTTTGGGCATGTTCTCCCTCCATCATCCACTTCGACCACGACGGGTGTAGGCCTACATCTTCTTGATTTCTAAACTCTGGATGTGCATACAGCCTATGATGTCGGGGAACAAGGAAACCATCTCGTTGTTACTCATGGTCATGTTGGCGACAATCTTCTTCAGAGCGATCTTCTTCTGGGTGAAGTTCTTGTCCTTCTTGCCGCCGCTGTTCAACTCGAGCCGCAGCTCGGCAACTTTACCCTGTATAGTCATCGGTCGTAAGCCAAAGTCCGGAGGCATATACGCAAGAAACATAGCCATCGCGTCTCGTCGTCAATGGAGAAGGTCGCATTGTAGTCTTATAGGCGCAACATCTAGGACGTCGGCTCGGATTGACGACGACTTCATTCAAGACGGATTATAGTCAAGATAGGTAGGGCGTTGAGGCGGCGCAGGAGTAGGTAAGAGAGGCATAGACTTGGAAAACGAAGGAAACTAGGGGTGGGAATCTAGGTTGTAACATAAGGGGAGAGGGACGAGAGATGAGAGATGATGACAAAACTAAAATGGAATTCTCGGTGGTACGTAGGTGTTTTGGAGTGTGCAATGGAATCAGGATAGAAGAGCGGTAATGTGCTTACTCGAGCGAACAGCTTCGAGTCTCCGGAACTCTGAGCACTCGACATGGTGATCCAGGGTATATAAGTCTACGATCGGCCTATAGTTGTTTCGATAGTGCTCTCGGGGCTGACGTAGGAACGTAGGAACGTAGGAACTAATGGCGCCAGTGATATAACACCAAGATGTGGGAGCCAACAGCTGGGCCGACAACCCCTCACGGCAACAGGCGACGGGGTAGACTCTCTTGCTCGGGAGAGGTCGCATGCGCCAGCTTGGTGCGATGGCCCAATCGCAGCAAGAGTAGCTTGTCGGGATTGCGACAGGTAGATTGGAGGGATGGACGGACGACCAGCACCGTCACATGCGCACCGCCTCTTAGCCCTGTTCGTGTGTGTGTAGGTAGGTTAGGTATGTATTGTACAATCCGGCTGTACGTATTCGGCGCGGGATGCGATCGGATCGAGACGTGCGACACCGAGACTGGAGGAGAATTCGAATGCGAACGGGCTATGGAAACACGGCGGCGCTGGTTAAACTCGACATGAGAATAGCGAAAGGTCGAGTTAAACAAGTTGAGATGCTGAAGCGGAAGTACTTAAACAAAGGTGTAATTGAAGGAGGGAGGCAGGGAAGTCGACCCCTGAAGGCGGAAAGTTCAATTCAACTTGCATGCATGCATCTGCGCCGAACCCCCGGATGCTACATATTTTGACTTTAGCGGGGAGGTACGTACCTTGCTCGAAGAAGCACGGGCCAGATACAGGAGCCCACTCCTTCCCAAGCGCGGCTCTGTCCCACCGTCATGGATCCTGCTGTGGGTCAGCAACGGACACCAACTTAACCACCTACAACTTCTTTTACCTACGACGACAACACCGGCAGACGATTAGCATACGGCCGATCACCAACCGACGACCAACACAGGGGGGACAGCATAGCAGGGAACAGCATATCAGGGAACAGCACAGCAGGGAAGGGAGAGAACGATGGCATCGAACACTGCTACCCTACCCAAATGGGTGGCTGATCTGCAATCTCCGCCGACGGCCAAGGCGAAGAACGGCAGCATACCGGATCCCCCGGGCTATCCCTCCCAATCGACCGGGTTATCGAAGGTGTGAACAATTCGCCTCTGGAACAGCTACGCGACAGAGAAGACTAATGATATATGAACGGGGGTGCAGAAGCAAGCCTCCAAGGAACTATCCAAGACCCAGCCGCGCAAGCAGCCGACCCCCGAGGAGATGGACACGCTGAAGCTGAAGAAGGCCTGGGAGGTGGCCACGGCGCCCGTCAAGAGCTTGCCCATGACCGCCATCATGATGTACATGTCGGGCAACTCGCTGCAGATCTTCAGCATCATGATGGTCTACATGGCCTTCAAGAACCCCATCATGGGCCTCCTTGCCACGAACCAGGCCCTCGAGAAGTTCGAGAGCGACACCAACAGGACCAAGATGATCCAGGTCAAGCTCGCCTACGTCGCCATGCAGCTCGTCGCCTTAGCCGTGGGAGTATGGAAGGTCAATGCAATGGGACTACTGCCGTACGTAAATACCCCTTCCTATCCTTCTTAGCTCGTTAGCATTGGCAGTTAGGTAGCTAGCTAGTCTTGTGCAACGTCCTATAAGAGTTATAAATATCTCTGCATGTTGCTAACAATCCGCAGAACCACGAGATCGGACTGGCTCGCTTGGGAAGCACAGAGGGAACCGTTAGAACACGCAGTCACAGCGCTGTGACCATGGTTCATATGATGATGATGACGTATTATTATAGTCTAGCTTTTTCGATAATTATCAAATTCCTCCCCGTCCACGATTTTCGTCTGAGGCTCCATCTTTTTCGTGAGCAGAACCCAGGACTTTTGCCACCACCATTATGCTCTACTTTGATCCCGCTGTTGCGGCCGCCTCACTTTGTTCTGGTGGGTTGTTGGGTGAAGTGTAATCGATAGGCTGGTCTCCGATAGAGTGTATGGCTTGGTATGGCTCGTCGATCAACGATTGGCTGATATAGCCTGACATGCTATCTCCATCATAAGGTGTCGTCCACCTCCAGTCCTGCTGTTGGAGTTGACTGTTTAGGTCTTGTGAATGGGTGGCCCAGGGGCGCTGTAGGAGAACGACGTCGTTTTGGCTAGTATTATGCGAACGCCGCATCTGCTCTGATGCTGAATCCACCTGGGGCGCTTTCTTGGACGGCTTTTTGCCCTGCTGCGAAGTTGTTATGCTCGTGTGCTTTGGGCTAGAGGAGCTTTATATAGTTGCGTACCTTCTTTCCTCCCATGGTTGAGTATACTAGCTTGTGATGTCACTATCTCGGAGGGTTCAAAAGGGGTTTCGTAGAGGGACAATGGAATCAGCCCACCAGGTCTTGAGCCTGGCAATGTGGATGGGGAACATGAGTGAACGATCCCAATTCGCGTTGAATATTCCCTGGCCATGACGGACTAGTTGCGTGCCCAAGGCGGGATATTTATGCTCCTCCTGTCGTCTTTCACGTGTGACTCTTCAGCAACAGCGAACGTCATACCATCTACCAGTACAAGAACCCCAGAGTTCGGGCGACCAAGAGCCGCATGTAGTGGATATACATGGACACATACCATGCATGCTTCCCTCCTCTCTATCCTTGCACGACATGAGAGCTCAATCACGCCTCCTTTCTAACATTTAGGTAGGTTCTGACCGCCTAATCACCCGCCCCCACGTTCCCTCTGCCCCAGAGCTAACCCCTACCAAGTCGGATCTCCAGGTCAATTAGAGTTGCACGACATATGCCAGCTCGTTCTCCACAGAATTGGCAGCTGCGGTAAAGGATGATAGAAAAAGATTAATATCATAATACCGCAAAGGCGAGGGAGGCCTTTCGTGGACTGGCCTAGCCCTCTCCTCCCCTCCTCCCCCACGGAACGCGGGAAACATCGCCCAATAAAAAATAATTACGAGGGGAGATGGGAGAAGCGGTCAAGAAGAGTAAAGTTCCACGACACGAGCCGGGGCGACATTCATCTATCTCATCAATATACAGGGCGACCACGAGGGGGAAAAGGGAGGGCGCGTGTTTGCGATCGACTTTTTTCCTTCTCCCATCCCCCCTTTTCCCCGCGCGCGTCCCCCATAGTTGGCGACCATGATCTACCCCAAGGCTGGCTGAAAGAGGAACTAATAAAAGAAAATATATACTTAGCATAGGGAATGGTGACCACCCGATAGGGAATTCGGAATATCGCGTCATTGCCACCCAGAACTATCCCTATCCTGTTCTGTCTTAATACGTTCCCATGCCCACCCTTTTCCTTCTTTTTTTTTCCAACACCAGAGGGTGGGTAGGCGAACTGAACTACATAATCTCCTCGATTAGCAAGAGGAGCAAAAAGAAATTAAAATAAAAAACCAAAAAACCAACCAACCAACCGACCGACACGTATGTACATACGTACAATGCATGCGTGGGCATGCATGAGGCAATGTAAGTATAAAGTAAGGTTCCGTATGTATGTATGCTCCGCATTGATTCGGCAAGTAACAAAATTGCTGCCGCTGCTCCAACCCGAGGATAGGTACCGCCTGGGACCGCGGCGGTCCCGCGCATGGCCTTGTCCTTTGCTTTTCACCCGCCTATCTGCCTATTAGGTAGCGAGCCTATCGGCTCTCATCGGAGGCTGTCGCATGTTTAAGGTAGGTGTAGGTAGCCGTGCATATGAGCTGGGCTGGCTAACCGCTGGTCAATTCTCTCTTTTTCTTTTGTCAGCCTCAATCGCAGCAACGTTCCAGAATTCTTTTTTCAAGTTTTTTTTTTCTGAGATACGTGAGGCTATGTGGGATACATACCAACCTCAGAGTGGGAATTCGGGCCTTGTAGAGTCTTTTTTGGGGAGGGGGGATTTAGTTTTGTTTAGTTTTGTTTATTTTATCCTCCTTGTGTTCCTTTTCAGCTAGAGTGACTCAGGGGCACACGTAAGAGATGGACAAGCACGAGTTGAAAATGAATGGTATACCAATAAGGCAGGAACACGCTAGGTTAGGTACAGTGGATAAGGATGTAACCTCATTAGCTCTCTGCCGTACGTGTTTGGGGGGGAGGGATCGTTGTATTCGGGGTTTGGTCTTGGGAAACCTGGCCTTCCCGCCTCCCCCCTTTTCCAGCGTCTCATTGGGTGAGTCCCGGCTTCGGACTTGTACGTCAGAATGCGGCTCTGCGCTATCGAAGGGAAGGTCTCCTGATAATCGCGTGTGACTCGGGTATTCTTACTTGTCTTCAGGGTTGACTGGCGGGAGAAATTCTGGCCGATCGATGCTCTGGCTATCATTGTTTGGGGCCTTGTGTGCTAGCCTACGCGGCTGTCGACAAGTGAACCTACTGGTTTATGATGTCCTGTGGTAGACGGATGCGGACGGCCCGAGAAACTGTAGCTTTCCAGGAGAATCGCGTGATGGGGCCGCTTTCGGGTCTTCAGGCCACGGCTTCTCTGAGATCCGGGCTCGCTCATTGGAACTATGAGCTGAGATTTATTGTGTATAGAGATCCACTTGGCCTACATTAGCTGACACGTACAAACGCTGTACAGGGGACGTTTTCGTCATAAGTAGAACCAAGTTTTGTCTCCCATATCGTGTGGTATGTACCTAGATATTGAGATGAATTATCACGGATATGTAGATGTAGATAGGATCGCCTCCAAGCTTAGTTTCAACTTGGCTTTTTTTCTTCCGGGACAAGCCATAACGAGGCTAGATGGATCGACCTTAAGATTCTATATTTTGCCTTGTTTAATGTGGAGTGGGATCGGCTTTCTATCCTCTATCTTCTTCCCAACAGGAATCACTATGAGAAGGCAATATGTAATACTGAGACGTTAGATTAGTTTCAGTACCACGTCACATCTTCTGTTGTCCAACATCAATCTATGTGATACAATTCCACCAGTAAGTATCACAAAAATTGGCCGGTTAAAAATTCCCGAGTCATGGGGGGGATTATCGAGTTGGCTCCCGTGGCAAACTTGTTACACACATGGCGGAGATCTAGATTTGTCATCTTCAGCTTAGAAATCTTTGTCGCAGCTATTAATTACAGTAAATCTGCACATGTTATTCATAGTACAGACTGAATAGCCATGCCCATATCTGGAACACAGGCGGTTGGTACGAGGCGTGCAGATGTTTGTTATCGGCAATTCCCTACCTAATAGGGTTTTATTTTGACCGCTATTTTCTGAGCCACCCTCGTCATAGAGTCAAGTTTACTCCCTCCTGGGCATACAAGGGTGGCTGCTGGCATACGGCTGTTGGTTCAAGGTTGCTGACTTGGCTATTCAGACGACCTATGCCTTGTCTTTGGAATACAATAGCCATGGCATGGGAACAAATATGTATAGGCTGACACGCTCTAGTAATGGCTGACTACCATATCCAAGGGAATATTCTAAAGTTTTATTGTTTCATCTGGGCCAATAATACTGACGATTGGGAGCTAGTATCCGTAGCGTGGAGTGAAAGTCGTGCCACATTATTGTCAACAACTCACCAACCATTCTTGTATCACAGCTGAGAGTGTTTGACTTCGGCTTCGCCGAGATCACAGCAGCAAGTGAAAGCCGGATTAGCAGTGAGATCTGTGGAGCCTCGGATATTTGTTAGACATTTATGTATAGCAATAATGATATTAAACTGCCGTGACTATGATCGGGGCTGAATCATTGATACAACAGGGAGATCATGTTGCTTTATTAGATTCAGTCGCCAAATGCACACCCCCGGGTATGCAATCGAAACTAGTAATGATCCTATTAAAAGGTCGATATGAGCTTCTATGCCTAAATGTGACAAAGATATTAAAGGGGAGAAACTGCCATCTTTTCAATGGAAATATCTAACTATGTCCGAAGACTCGTATCTGATTGGACAGATTGACGTAGCCTAGCAAAAAAGCGCTGCACGTAGCAACCAACCACGATATACTCAACACCTCGATACACCACCGTCTGCTTCGTAACGCAATACGCTTCATCACAGCATTATATTGCAATCTGGAATAGGTTTATCCGGCACCGCAATTGCTATATGTAGGTAATACCATCCAGCAGCCATATACAGACTTCCATCGCCTGCAATATACACACTTGCTCATCCATATCAGTTGATATTTGGTCTATAACACATTAACTGTCCCTTCCAAAATACGCATTGACAGAATTATATTTTCAACACAGAGAAACCTCTCCCTAATAGCAAAACATATGAAGATCCGATTCCTCTCGGTCCAAGCCTCCAGGTCATCCAGGTTATTTCAGTTTATCCAGCCTGGTTCCAGTCATTGGGTCCCATTCGAGTCATTCAGATTCTCTCGCATGCCTATTTCTGAGCTAAGCACAGCAAACTCCTATCTAAGTAAGTCTCTTAATTTAGTTCATCTTCTAGGTACCTCTCTAAGTAAAGCATTAGCCTCTGTATAGAACTTCCAGTATAGCCAATCTCTCGCAAATCTGACATTTTACCGATATATTATCAAGACTATACGACTAACTCTATCATTAGACCCAACACAGCTACGCGTTACTACTCTTACGCTTATAACAAACAACTCGATACAACGCAATACGTCGACTCAATACGCTAGCTTGATACACCGTTGAAACTAGGCCCCTAAATACAGTGCTGGTGTCAAGGGATACAGTAGGTGTACGACAGAATCAGAGTGATGGAGTATAGGGTCATTGTTATACTGAGAACAATCGTTAAAGAACTCCTCCTCAGTTCCTTCGGGCATGTATGACTCTTATATGCCTAGTTTATATTGAATCTTCGTTCGCATAGCCCACTTGCCTCTAGTTAGGCCTTTGAGGCCCCTGACAGCAAGTAAGTACTCATAACGAGGGTCACATATCTTGAACGATATGTTCGCGGTTGGATAAATATCCTTGTTTGTTGAAATATGGGGCTACACGACCCTTGCCACCTGTATCTACATATATAGGAGGGCTTCGCCCCCTATCTAGACTCACCTTGAACTAATACTCTTGATCTTATCCTCACATCTTTGTCTCATCTCAACATTGGCCCCCTCTCTCCCTCTTCTTAGCAGACCATATACTAAAACAAGTAAACAGATTAACATATCAAAGAATGATAAAGCATATTACACTATTGATTTAAGGGTAAGATACATGATTGTAAGAAGCCCCTATTAACTGAAATTGGCCTTAAATTGGCCCGTAACTCTTAACTAAAGTGACTTCGGTCATATATACAATCACGATGTACGCGTCATTGAAGTCATAATAACTTCCATTGGAAAGCATTGTTCAATCCTTACTAACTCGATATTCTCTATGTTAAGCACGAAATATCAAAGCAATATGAATGGCATGGAAAGTTACGTCAATACTAGCTTAAAATGCTGAACTTACGCGTTCTCTAAATCACACAACATGCGTGTTAAAGCAGGTTGTCATTAATGTACGTCATTTAATATCAAAACTCTTAAACTTAGACGCAGCTTGAGACAGGAGTCCAAAAAACCGATACAGTAGACGGCCACTGGGTGGCGGGAACATTACCCCCCCTCTTAAGACACAATGAAGAAGCTAGACAAGGGGAAAATCCTGCAACGCTTTACCTACTTAAGGCCACCTTAACCTTAGCTATCTAGGCGTCATAGGTAAGACGATGATAGACGGTCGTATGGCGTATATGCCAATTCATCCTGTCAATCCTGTTGGGTATCGGCATGCTTATTTTCATTGCATTTTTCTGTTACATATGAGAATACGGGATACACAAGTGAAACGGGCGAGGTAACAAAGAAGCACCATACGTATAATGATCTCAAGGGCTCCAGATGAGACCTAGGAGCTCGGGCAACACCAGTATAGTCTGAATAAATACTTTTCCCTACCTAACTATGCTTGCACGGTCCTGTGATATGACATTACGTTATGAAAAGCCGTTAAAACCGGGGCGGTATTGTAAAGACAAGTCGGCTTGACAAAGGCCTTTTAAAATCATGTATTTATTTAATGTTCTTCGCCTAGTATGATATTCCATTTGCTATGGAGCGCTACAGATTGGCCCTGATTATGAGCTTTATATTGCCAGCGTTATAGATATAGCATCACACCAACACCTCCTCCTCGTCAGATACGTACCTCCTGAGTTGATACAAAGCTGTACCTCATAAGCTGGTCAACCAAGAGATTTCAAATGAGCAGCAGTTTCTTGACCCCACCCTGACAAGCTTGGGGGAAAACAAGTTCTCAATATCTGTCTAGTCGAGAGGCCCCAGGTTTATAAAAGACGGCGTCTCCCCTTTACAAACATTGATACGACATAACATACCATCAAACAATAACAACAACACCTACGAAAGCAATACACCAATTAGTTTGTTTCAAGCAGAGCAACACTATAAATTATTTTATTCAACATGAAACTTTCTCACACTATTTTTGCTCAGGCCTCCATTGCAGCTGCACTGGCTGCGTGATACAGGCAGCGTCGACGCTGCCTAGGGTTGCAGCAGTGGTTTTACGATCTAAACATTCAGCTCCCCCGACTGCAGCCAATTCGACCAGGGCAAGTCTAACAGCGGCACAGGCTGCAGTGTTTGCGTCGGAATGGGCGAGGCCAAGAGCTGGAAGATCCTCAACCCCAGTCATTGCAGCCGTATGTCGGTAGTCTACTACCACAATGCTGGCTGCGGGGGAGATGTCGCAAAAGATGCTACTTATGACACCGGTTCCATGGCCTACAATGCCATCCCCGATGACATTGGCGATCACTTCTCCACTAAGTTCGTCTGCATCTCTTAAGGATGACTAGACCCGTCAAGATGTCCCCTTATATGGATAGACCTGGCCAAGGGTATTGGGTAGAAGGACACATATATGAGAGTACACATATACAGAATGCAACGAAACATATTAAGGAACACAATCACACACAAGGTCGCGTGATGGACCGATGGTCAAAAGTCGCGGTCCATGGGCAACAACAATCCCAATAAGGAATAAAGGAATTCAAGGCTAGTTAGAGCTTACTACAGTCGGTCTTTATTACGATGGCCAATTCAAACATACTCTCATTATTTAAAATCGTATATCACGGCGGACTGTAGCTAACTACACTACTGCCCTGCCAATTCCCTTAAAGGATACCAGAATATTGAGTCTGCCGGCTTAACATTATAAAAAATCATACTGTCATATTCATTCTTTTAACTTTCGGCAGGTAGCAACTTTAGCCTGGATAAGCAAAAACGAGGCTGTCAGGCTGTGACCTGAAAGCTTATGGCTGCAAGCACACCTCACCGCGGCTCTGACTAAAGCAGCCTGAGATCAAACGATGAATATAATGCAACTAGACACTTCTGGGTTCCTTTCTGACTTGACGATACACTGAAGTTTAAATAAAATAAAGTAAATATATATATGACGGTGGGTAAAGCTTCGACAGAATAAGAACAAGTGATGAAATTTTAGGTTAATCAAATAAAAGTGTAATCATATAAATTCGGCACAAATAAAATGATGTATAAGTAGATACTACATAACTAACCGCACCTTTTCCCAACCATATTTGAGAGTAATTTACAAACACGTACTTACCTATATATAAATTAACTCTTTTGTCATTTAATAGCCTTCAAAGGTTGGCCGACTAGGACACGTGGGTCTTCTTTATGCCCAGATTTAAGGGGTAAATAGATGACCTGTAGTTGACTAGGTTAGTAATTAATGAATGCCCTATGTCCTCATCACCGAAGCCATATCATCACCTGGGCCACTCTTAGGCTACCTTGTAACATACTATCGAGAGTTCATTACATTAGATCTCTAAGAGGGCCCCGCATTCCGATTAAATGCTGTGCGGATGAACTACATGAACTACAACTTCATCTAGAGACGTTGGCAACGAGATAATTCAACATGGACTGACTTTACGACGATTGCCGTACCGCGGAATATGGCCACTGTATTGTAGAATTTCAAGGCTGATGCTAATATTTATTCAACTGGGATGGCGTTCTGATCTCGGCCCAAGCTGCTTCTGTGAAATTCCGAGTTGATAGCGTTATCTTTATCTAAATATTTTACCTCCACTTAATAGACACTCGTTTTCTTTCAAGCGGAAAGCTCCTAGATATGCCAAAAACCACGAATGAAAATAGAAACCATAATTATCCAGATTTGTCTTGGATAATTGAATTAGCAGTCATGAACATACCTGAGTGCAACCACGATCTACGGAAACTATAGATGGCAACCTAGATGAATTGGGAATGGCGGCTTGTAATAGAGGATTCCGAGATACATGTAGTTCATTAGTCTAAATGACAAAGGTATCGACACTGACATGTGGCTCCGGGAAGACGAAAAATGAGGGTATATTCCAAAGCAAACAGGTACGCCTATCTGTCTGTGGTGTGGTATTGTGCAAATGTGGGTTTGTGTTTAAACAAGCTATAGCTAAAAATAGAAGGGTGATTAATTACATACATAAACCGTACATATGTCAGTGTATGCACTTATGCACCTATATATGCACCTAGTGGGTAGTACCTAGTTTAGGAGGCCCAAGCTCCAAGCTTATTGTGGGGACCTGACATCCTCTAAATTATGACATCGTGGGGCTTTTCCGTAGCGTCTAACCAAGGACAACTACGGCCTTCTTTGCGTGAAACATCCACGAGATATCCATTCGCAAACCACCATAAATAATACTCGACGTGGTATCTCAAACTATGAATTACCACGAATCTTCCAACTTTTCTGGACCAAGTAAAAGAAATGGCGGAGTCAACCGAGCAGAGCGACAGTAGCAAGGACAACGGCCAGCTTCCACAAGCGCAGAGCCAAGCTGCCCAGGTCGGCGGTGATGAAGCACGAGGAGACGATACTCCAACATCAAAATCAGAAGAGCCTGCGTTCCCTCTCTTGCGGAACAACGCTAGTGCCGAAACTCTGTCGCAGAATGTACAAGCCCAGAAGGGAACAGAAGACGATAACGAGGAGGAGCCAGCAGTCGCTCGACCCTTTGTGCGCACGAACAGCCCCGACCCTTCGCCAAGAGAAGGAACTCCGCACGTGGACGAGAGATCAACCGTTAGGTTCGCATACAAGATGCACAAGTTCACCTTGTACGAGACTGCGAGCCGTTATTACATTGTCGGCAGCGATGTCACCGAGAAGCGCTATCGCATCCTGAAGGTCGACCGAAATACCCACGATTCCGATCTGAACATCGCCGACGACAAGACTATATATAGCCAGAAGGAGATGAACGCGCTCCTAGATACCATAGACGACGGGAACAGAGGCACCGGCGGAATCAAGGAACGGTGTACAACCTGGGGGCTTTTGGGCTTCATCAAGTTCACCGGCCCATACTATATGCTGCTGATTACCAAGAAGAGCACAGTAGCTATGATTGGTGGCCACTACACCTACCAGATCGACGGCACTGATCTGATTCCCCTAACACCCTCGAAATACAGGCCAGACTCGCGCAATGCCGAAGAGTCTCGATTCCTAGGTATCCTTAGCAACTTAGACCTGACACGGTCATTCTACTATAGCTATTCTTATGATATTACGAGGACTTTGCAGCACAATATTACCAGGGAGCGGAAAGCTCTAATGGAAGGCATGCCGGGTGTGACCTATGATGATTTTAACTCCATGTTCGTGTGGAATAGTCATCTCTTGCAACCCATGGCCGAGTCTGTCCAGGACCCTTTTGACTGGTGTCGGCCCATACTCCATGGATATATTGATCAAGCTGCCGTGACCGTATACGGCAGGACAGCATACATTACTATCATCGCTCGGCGATCGCGGTACTTCGCCGGTGCCCGATTCCTGAAGCGCGGTGCCAACGATCTAGGCTACGTCGCAAACGACGTGGAAACAGAGCAGATCGTCTCCGAGTCACTTACTACCTCCTTCCATTCGCCTGGCCCGAAGCTGTTTGCGAGCCCACAGTACACTTCGTACGTACAACACAGGGGGAGTATACCGCTTTATTGGACACAGGATAACATTGGAGTTACGCCGAAACCGCCAATTGAGCTTAATCTCGTCGACCCCTTTTATACTGCTGCAGCCCTCCACTTCAATAATTTATTTGAGCGATACGGATCGCCGATCTATGTTTTGAACCTTGTCAAGGCAAGGGAGAGAACGCCGCGAGAGTCCAAATTACTTCATGAGTACACGCATGCCATCAATTATCTTAACCAGTTCCTCCCTCATGAACATCAGATCGTCTACAAACCATGGGATATGGGCAGGGCAGCGAAAAGCCGGGACCAGGACGTCATCGGCACGCTCGAGAGTATTGCTGAATCAGTTTTCACAGCTACTGGATTCTTCCAGAACGGTGACGGAGAGATTACACCCACTAGAGTTCAAAATGGTGTCGCAAGAACTAACTGCATTGACTGTCTTGATCGTACTAATGCTGCCCAGTTCGTAATTGGCAAACGAGCACTCGGGCATCAGCTCCACGCCCTTGGCATCCTTGAGGATACATTAATTGAATATGATACCGATGCGGTCAATCTGTTTACTCACATGTATCACGACCATGGTGACACCATTGCCGTCCAGTATGGTGGGTCCCAGCTCGTAAATACCATGGAGACCTATCGCAAGATCAATCAATGGACAAGCCATTCGCGCGACATGATCGAGAGCTTCAAACGGTATTACAATAATTCGTTTCTAGACAGCCAAAGACAGGAAGCCTATAACCTCTTTCTTGGTAATTACATATTTGCTCAGGGACAGCCTATGCTCTGGGATCTTTCCACGGACTATTATTTACACCATGCAGACCCTCGAGGGTGGTCTCAAAAGCCGAGGCACGATTATATCCATTGGTTTAATCCAGCATATCTCGAGAAACGAACGCTACCGGTATATGTACCGCTAAAGGGTGATCTCGCTACCAAGCCAGTCTCATTCTTTGATGATTACTGGCTAGAATATTATCGGCCATCTACACTTTCATCCTTCCTCAAGATGTTTCCGTACAAGATGAACTCGACAATTAAATACATACCTTTCAGATCAACCCAAGAAGGCAAATATGACTTGAGTCCTTTCCGAGTACGCACCGAGGGCGACCAACAGACGCAGGAGAGGAAGAAGCCCTCGACTAAGAAGGAAGTGATAATTGTCGACCCCCAAGACTCAGTCAAATCACTCGATCACGACTCTTCGTCTTTCACCACGGAGACAACAACGGAAAAGGCAAGCAGCAGCGCTAGAGGCATTTCCATTCAAAGGTGGCTGCAGCCTATGCAAGCTGAAAAGGGGCCCACCATACCCCATAGCATCATGAAAGAGCCTATGGGGAAATCTGTCGATATCCAGAAATCTAAGCAAACCCCACAGGATAAAACCAAGGCCGCCCAATGGACCTTTACGAAAGTTGTGCACGAATCTCTCAATCCCTCTGTCAACGCACAGGAGACAGATGACTACACGCGCTATATCAGTCATCCACAGAGCTTACCGCTGGTCGTGTCGAGTGAAGCACCGACAGACGTTGACTACTCTGAGTACCAAGACTACCTCAACGGAAGCTGGCAGATGGATGGTCTCGCCCCCACCGACGTCACCGAGGAGGATGTCGCAGCGTATGCCGAACTGCTGCGCGTCGGCGACAATCCTTTAACGGTCACGGATGAGGACTTGGCGAAGAAACGATACAGGGCATATAACAAGTGGCTCAGGGGCAAGTCTCTCTTCAAGCAGCAGCCGGTCGACTAGGACTCGTCCGCGCAGACGCCGTTGAGCGACACCTTCGAGGAAAGCCTCCGATCCCCTTGGACTCTCCTTCCGTGAGCCGAATATATGTTTGCCGCGTTCGTCTGCCTTCATTTTGCGTCATGGTCTCCGAATAGGTTGCGAAGCTGTGGTTCCTTTTCGATTAGAGGGCTCACGCGTTCCGACATGTCTGATTCGGCCGCTTTCATGATCGCCGAGAGCATCTGGGACGTCCTGGTGAGCTCGTCTTTCAATTGCGTCCGGCTCGGACCGCCATCCGGGAAGGCGTCTTCATCCTCGACATTTAGCCAACAGAGCATCAGCATCTTGACAATCTCGTTGAAGTAGCGGGGCACCCTGGGCCAGCACGAGCACAGGATCGCCTGGAGGAGCTTCGTGGCTGAGAGCAGCGAGGGCGGGTGCTTGGTGCCGAAGGGGTCGGTTAGGATCTCGGACACCATGGGTATGAATTCCTGTAATTAATAGTCCCGCTTAGCATTGTACGACGGCGTTTAATATATCTTAATGGCTTTTTGATGGGCCAGGCAGGGTCATGCCAGATGGGTCGGCATTAGGAGTTGGGGGTTGGAGTTTAAGTATCAATGTAGATAGGATCAGATCAAGTGTGGTATATCCCAGGGGCATAGGAACGGAATTTGAAACGGAAACACACCTTTAAGTATTTGACAGCGAGTATACCTATCCCGTCCACGAGATAGCGCAAATTCTCGCAGAACAGACTCACGAGGCGAACGTGCTCCTTCGCGTGATGATACCCCGTCATTATGCCCTCCCGGACGATCCGATCCAGCAGCTTCCGCTGCTCCTCGGTGAAGTCTACGACCTTGTGCCCACGTTGCTGCTGCTCATCATTACTACCATCATCGTTACTATTGTCGCCTCCTCCCCTTCCCCCGGGGATACCGGCCATGTCGAAGAGGGCCGGGTACGCGGCCCCCAGCAGCGCGGCGGACTCGTCCTCGGGCGTCAGCGACGGCAGGCTCAGGACCGAGGGGAAGACGGCCTGCTCGAAGACGGGCGCCAGGCCCGTGTCCCGCATCAGCGCGGGCGGGAGGCGCGCCCAGAAGGCGCGCAGGACGCGCAGCGCGCGGAGCTTGACGCCTTCTGCCGGTGCTGCCGGTGCTGCCGCTTCTGCGACGGTCGGAGTCGGAGTCGCGATCGTGACCTGAGGGTCGTCGAGGAGGGCGAGGAGGACCGGGGTGAAGAGGGGCCAGTGGGATTGTAGGAGGGGGGGCTGCGTGGGATGTTGGGTTAGTGACGGGTTTGGGTTTTTGGTTGGATTGGGGAGGACGGATGGATGGATGGCATTGAGAAGAAAAAAAAAAGAAGAAAAAAACCCCGGGAGGGAGGGGGTTGATTAGTAGTTGTGTGCCTGCCGTTCATAGGTGCTAAAATCAAGAACTCACTCACATCCGCGCACCCGACGGCCCACTCGAAGACCGTGACCGCGTACCGGTGCGTGTACTTCCAGGGCTTGGCCTCGGGCGTCTCGCGCTCGATGTAGTCGTACCGCGCCGGCTCCACGAACTCGGCCTTGCGGCCCGACGCCGTCACGGCGGCGGGGCGCGACCGCGAGAACAGCGGCCGCAGGAACCCGTCCAGGACGTCCGCGACGATAAACTTGGCGCGCTGCTGCTGCTGCTGCTGCTGCTCTCCGTCTCTGCTCTTGCCCCGGGCCGTAGTCGCAGCAAGTCGTCGGAAGTGCGTCTGCAAGAGAGATTGCGCTAGCGAGGCCGCGGCATCCGCACTCCAGGGGTCGATGGGGCGCGTGTATGCGACGACGGAGAGGAGAGCGGAGCCGGGGAGCACGATCTGCTCTGCGTAGGACTTTGTTAGGAGGTCTAGGATGTGCAGTCCTAGAGAGCCTTTAAGCGCGAGGGGCGCATAGTCCGTGTTATCTTCTTTTTTCCCCCGATCACCCACTGAGAGTCAGTAAGGCTTATACGTCGATGGTACGCACCGCGAGGGTACAATTTTATAGTAGATCCTAGAGCTGAAAGCTATGACGAAGACACACGTACCTTCGTCCACAGGAACACTAGGACATACCGGCGCCATTAGCGTACCGACACGCGCGGCGATATCGTTGAGGGCCGCTGAGTTTTTGTTGTCATCGCTTTCTTCCTCATGTTCATGTTCGGAGACACTGCCACTCTTCATGATAGCGTATACAGCCCACAGGGCAGCTATGGAGTCCTGGATATTCCTCGTAGCTGCATCGCCGTCTTCTGGAAATAACAGATCTCTCACATCTTGGATCGTTATCTGCTCGGGCACCGCTGTCAACTGTTTAGTATGCTGATCCGGTACAATGTATTTGGGGGGCCAAGATAGCTAGATACCTTGCGAGAGGGCCTCGGAAACTTCCGGTGGTGAGTGCGCCTCACCCAGTTCCTTTGCGATTTTGAGAAGGCGCTCAAACATCGCTGGTTAACTGTTAACTACAGTCGAGGCTATGTAAGTTTGAGTGGAATGGTTGCGGTTGTGAGTTTGTGTATGAATGAGCTATGCCCCCATAGGTGGCTTTGAGATGGGAGCTTTCTAACCTTAGGTAAGCAGTCTTTAAGTTAGAAAATGCATTTTGAAGCTTGCAGCTGGCAGTTCTGCCAGCAGTTGTCCTCCATGCTAGCGTATTGGTTTTGCCGTGTATTATGTAAGACGTGCAGTTAGTTTATCTCCAGTCTTTTAACTCTAATAACCCCCACGATATTGAATATTGAATTTTTTACTAGTCCAATATTTTGTCTATACAGAGACACTACCAGAACTCCAGCCATCCATTCACTTACGACCTTCACCTCCGCTTTCGGTCAGGCACCGTGCAATACCGAGCACCGCGCATACCGCCTATCTGTACTACGCTATCATTAATCATACTAAGAAACTAATAAGTCTCACAATACAAAGTCGTATTTATTGTCACAAGATATGTTTTCGTGTCGCAAAAGCGACGCCGCTAATTGCGTTTTGTAACTAGGATTAATACATAATCTATGCTGTGTTACGACGTTTTATCGTTTACCAATCCCCATAATCCGTCGCCATGCAGACAGATTCTAGCGCTTACATGTAGTAGAGCTAGTCTTGTTAATCAGGGGTATGTAGAGGCTCTCGAAATAAGAGCTTATCAATGCGTGCTTAGCTAAACTGCAGGTTCTCTCTCTCTCTTATTTCTTTGGAGTAGATGTCATTCTGCGGCCCAGGTGATACTAAAACCCCTTTTCAGCAACCTACCAAAAGTCTTACAGAAATAGACCTTCCAGGACTTAAAGCTTTCCACGAGTAATAGGTTACACAAGGGTCATTGCTAATGACAACAAGTTTAATGATTCAATATGTACTATCGCTTGCATGGATAGGGGGCTAATAGGTCCAAGTGCAGAGAAAGGAACTACACAGCATACGTAGAAGAATATATTATTACATTGATCTTGTTAACCTCATCACAACCTGCTGTTCGGACATACCTACAATAACATGCTTCTCTGATTATCTCCACATCTCGGTAGTAAGTGAGTCGGTTCCAAAACCCAAGACGAGCTGAGATGCATTTTACATGGATTAGAACCCCCTAGTTGAACAGAGAGGGCGGAACGAGGATGTGTGACGAAACTCGCAGATTGCTAGGCTAGGCAAGAGAAAAGAGTTGTGGCCGAGGGTTGTGATCTGCCGAGGAACGAAATTATACGACGCCCGCCCCACAGCTGCATGAAGTCCAGATCCGGAGGGTATAACGCCCAGCTTATATAGATAGATGGCCATATTTAAAAAACAACCGCCGTAACCATGATCGCCATTTGCCCCATATTTTCTCCTAAAACAAGCTTCTATAAATTTATCTCTTAAGATTTTCGTCGTTTGTCACAAGACCGTGTCATCAAGGCTCTCACAAGATGACTACGATCACACATCTTCTGGCGACTTCACTTTTTTTTTTGAGATATGCACTAGACTTTTCTATCATCTTGGCATCACTTATTTGCTGTAGTCACCTTGCCATCGTCAACACGCCACCAGCTCGGCTACGACATCTGGTGACCAATGTAAGACACTCTCCCTTACGCCGACCCTCACTAAACGTTCTAGTGAAATCCAGCCTTGTCCGGGAGGCCGGGCATCCGGGGGGGAGGTCATGCAAGTAACCGCAGGAGGTAGATCTCCGTGAGCGAGAACCATCGTTCTTCTTTGTCTTTTCAGGTGCTCGTCGGCTATCATTGCCAAATCCAAAGCTGCACACGAATTAAGCAAAGTGTTACTGCAGAAACCTATCACCAATAGGAAAGTTTCCAATACATAGCTTCGGTATCATACTCAGGTAACGTGCCTACGCTCAGATCGGTCGAACAGAAGGCCCAGAGTAATTAGATGACAACAAAGAAATGCCCAGAACACAGACCAGGGCCAGGGGATCTAAACTATAAAGATTACTAGTGAATTTTTTTCGCCTTAGATGGAACGTTTCCCGGGCCGTCCCAGTAGCCACAGATCTCTGGGTGGCCCAATGAACGACCGTGATGCGGGTAAGATGACGTGTGCCGAATCAAGTAGCTACAGTTAAGACCAATGGAGAACGGCCCTACTGAGACATGAATCTTATTTCATCAGCATCACGAGCTTGGGATCCATAAAGCGAGAGAACGCTATCTATTCAGCCCCAGTTAGTCTTCCTATACTAGCTACGTTGTATTACCTCAGTGGCTAAAGGGAACTGCAAGCCTCAATCTTGGCATCGTTACTAGCATATGCCTATACCCCATCACCAACGCACATCTCATGAGTCCTATCTCATAAACTAGTGGGATGATGAAAGACGGGATTTGGTCACGAACAAGATAGCGCGATCTTTGTTCCGCATTATGACCACCGTTGGGCATCCTCAGGTACCATGTTGGTCAGCTTATGTAGTTCCCCTTGCGGCTGTCCGAAAACTTCCGCGACTGGTCAACAGAGCACACCCCAGAATCACCAGCCGTAGTCGAGGCCGACAAAAGGGGAGTCACATTGACCTTTCTCAGCTTACATCTACCCGTGCCTCCAATCACACGAGAGCTTTCCAAACCCCAGGAATGCTACATCAGTAAGCTGTAAGGTTCTCCCATGGGGGTATTCGATAGTTCCGATCCTTCGATGATTGGCACGCTTCGAAGGCTTGCATGTTAATAAATACATCTCAGCTCGATATGCTTTTGCAGGAAACATTAACCCACGATACTATTATACTAGATGGAGCTTAGGGTTAATATATCTTGGTTGTGTTAAGCGTATGTAACGGGTATAAGAAGGACAGTCCTTAGGCTTATATCAATGTAAGGAGAGTACGTAGCTCAATTACTATCCACTTTCTGGATTCCTGGGATCAGGACTTGATATCCAGATCACGGAGAGATTCAATACATTTTATTCAAGATGATATCTCTTCGAGAATTCCTATTATCATGCATCCTCTTAGTCCAGCTAGCTAGTGCTGACACCTGTTCCTCTCTGCAAGAGAACACTGACATAGAAGTCGCTAGTCCTCTCTCTGTATCGTATATCGATGAGCAGAACGAATACTGGTCTACCTCATGCAGCGCCCTCAAGCCTTCCTGTATCATCTTCCCTAAAGATGCCGCCGAGGTGGCTAGTATCGTCAAGATCCTTAACGACAACACAGAGAACTTCGCCATAAAGTCCGGAGGTCACAACCCGAACAATTACTTCGCAAGTGTTGCAGGCGGGCCCCTTATCTCGAGGTACGATTCGTCATTTCTCAAATCATCATTTTCATATTTTACCAGAAGTTAGTCTACTGTAATAATGACTAACTCTTCCGTAGTATGTATAATAGTTTATCCAATCACCTGCCTTAGATATAGTCGGAAATTGAAGGAGAAGCGGGAGAAGAATAATGCTCTTCTTCAAATATTTATGGAATGTTAACACATATTAGCCCAAAAATTGGACCAGGCTTTGCTGGACCCAGAGACCGGAATACTTAGAGCAGGTCCGGGCAATCGGCTCGACGGGATCTCCGCCAAGCTTGATGGAACGGGCTGGACTTTTGTGGGTGGCCGAATCGGCAACACTGGCATAGGCGGACTGATCCTCGGCGGTGGCCTCTCATACAGTATGTATTTCAAAAGTTCATTTTCCCCCTTTTGTCCTGTATTGGGAGCTAGAATTTGCTTTATCAAGACAAATTGATCCCGAGACATGCGTTTAACCCCTATTTTGTTTACTAGAAAGGGTAATTCTCAACTCACGCTTTTAACTAGTGTCGGCTGAATACGGCTGGTCCGCTTCGTCTGTCCTGGAGTACGAAGTCGTTCTCGCCAACGGCACCATCGCGACGGCATCCAGTACACAAAATGCCGATCTATTCAAAGCTCTCAAGGGCGGCGGCAACAACTTCGCCATCGTCACCGCGTATACACTTCAGACCTACCGCCAAGGCGACGTCTGGGGCGGAAACCTCGTCTTCATACACTCGGATGAGACAGCCGCCAAGCTGCTTAAGGCCGTGCGCGACTTCACCGAGTACAACGAGGACGACAAAGCGGCGGTGATCGTGACGGCAGAGCGCGGCAACATCGACCTGCTCGACTCGTGGATCCTGTTCCTGTTCTACGACGGCCCGGAGCCCCCCGAGGCGACGTTCAAGAACTTCACGGACGTCGGTCCCATTCTCAACACCTGCAAGACGCGCACGTACGCCAACCTCATGGGCACGAGCAACTGGGTCGTCGTCCCCCTTTCCGTGGTGCAGATCGGGACGGAGACGATCCCCCTGCCGTCCGCCGAGTACGGCGAGGACGTCATGGGCGGCATCCACGCGCACTGGCGCAACGTCTCGGGCACGGCGCTCCTCGAGCCCGGAATCATCGCCTCGATCGCGTACCAGCCGTTCCCGAAGCGGATCGCGCAGGCGGCGCGCGAGCGCGGCGAAGACCTGATCGACGCCGACGACGCGGTGGACCGGCTCATCATCGAGCTCAACTACAGCTTCCTGCCGCAGGGCGACTACGACAAGATGGCGGCCACGCACGAGCAGACGTACGGCGGCGTCCGCGAGCGCGTCCTTGAGTGGCAGGACGAGGGCAAGCTCCCGTCCGACGTCTACCTTCCCATTTTCATGAACTACGGCTTCTCCCGCCAGGACTACTGGGCCCGGCTGCGGCCCGAGAGTAGGGAGTTCGCGCACAGGGTCTCGCTCGAGGTGGACCCCGACGGGTTCTTCAGGGAACGGACTGGTGGCTGGAAGCCTTGAAGGAGAAAGGGGCGGGGGGAGCTTCCCGAGCTTTCTTGGCTAGTTAGGTTGGAAATCCCTGCTTAAAGAATTCAAATGGAAACAAGAAATAACTAAATGATATTATCTGGTAATCTGAATTATGTATTAACGAGTATTTTTGCCGCGTCTATACAATAAACAAGACGAAATTTCTTTTACTAGGCACCACTTATTCGACCAATACAGAACAATGTGAATGTATTCAAGTAAAAAGTCGCTGATTATATCACAATTGGCTTATGCTCTTAAGATTAGAAATATAATATTTCATCCAGTAACGAGACTACCCTTAACCGGTTGATATGATTGAGAAGGGATAGATACCTAATGTCATACTTGCGGCGATGTCCTTGTATTTCTCGTGAAGCTCCCTACTCGATAAATTCTGCTGTATAACAATTCTTTTTCACTCCGCAGCCCAATACAGAGGCTTAAGTTATTATCACGCGAGTTATGCTTAAAGAAAAATAACAGCCTGGTTTTTATATACGCTACTACTAATTGCCGGTTGCCACGTCGTGCTCAAAAGCGGTGTCTAAAAGAACAAATGCATCGTCGATATAAATGCGTCGAGAAATTTCGGTTCTAGTTACTTTCCGATGGGCAATGACAACCTTTAAGCCCAAAAATGCCTACATGGAGAGTCTAGAGGTCCTTGACGACTCAAATACGTACATGCCCTACAGTATCCGTTCACATAATATAATTTCCGCCGTGGAAGTGGCGTTGAAGTTTAGTTAAGTATCTGGTTGTAGGTCTTCACCCCAGTACCCGTAAGTCGACAACGTGGTGCTCAGTACAGTGCACTCTTCCAGAAATAAACCTATGAGCATATTATCAAATAAGGAGAGAAACTCCCCATTATCTTCCGCCTTCTTTACATCCCCTCTTAACATCTTGTAATAAGGTACATATATTAGTATATTATAAAGACACATTTTATTATATTGTGCCTACTTCTCCCTAATTATATATATATTCATGGTATATATTTTATCTCTTTTATCTCTAGTACGAGTATCTCATGGGAATAAGTGACCCTTTATTGCGTGATGGCTTAGGACGTGCAGTTTCCAGTGCGATGTTTAAGCGTGTCATACGACTAAGAAAGATCAATCCGACTCGGGCCATGTATAATATTCCAGCTTCATTACGGTGAACTGCGCGATGATGGAAAGGCAACTAAGCTTAGACTCTTATCATATCTTCTACTTAAAAGTCAACGTTGGAAATAACCTTATTAAAGTAGTAAATGCTTTAAACTTTGTTGCTTATTACGACTAAAGAAAGCCACAAACTTTTTTTTTACTTAGACCAGGTTGTCTAGTTTTAAAAGAGGTGAAAGGTGGTATAATGTGATAATCCTCGCCGAATAACATAAAGTTAAAATATAAAATAAGTATATTTAAAATAATGTAATAAAAGTAAACGATATTACTTTTTTAATAATTAACCTTTATATAATCCGTAATAAATAAATAATAATAATAATTAAATTATGTTTATTTATTAATATACATAATTTAAAAGTATTAAAAAAACAGATGATTTACATTTATCATGGTAATAACTAAATTAACCACATTAAAGCACCCCGCTCTTAAAAGGGTAACTGTCACGGACTGCAATAAGACTCAGGGCGCGAAGGCTCGAGAAATCTCTGTATTACAATGAGAAAGAATTGCGCGAGGAAAGAAAGGTTCCTCAAACTGCTAACGAGCTACATACATTCTTTAAGTACCAAAACTAAGCCGTGGCAACGTAGTCAGTCATAGCAACGTATCCGAATAGCTTCACCACAGCAACCGCAATAGTGACCACTGTAGCAATGGCTGTGACAGTAACAAAATACCAAATCCGCTGATTTAATACCCTAAGTTGGCTTATATGCTGCTACGAGCACCGTGCCGTAATATATTTATCGACATAGAAAGTATTTTATTAAAATAATATAAAGTGTATTAGTCTAAGGTGATATTATTATCATTGTGCTGTCACTATCGCATATGGAGCTACATAACCCATGCTACTAAGTTACACAGCCAAGGCTATAGGTAATTGCGGCTTACAGCCGAGTTGCCATATTAGGAAGTGTGGATCTCGATGTCCCATCGGCTGCCAAGCTCACTACCACAAGGACTCAACTAAAGTCTAGTTGCTGCCTCTTAAACCTGCCTGCTAGATTTAGTAAGTTAGTTCACTTCCTTAGAGTTGAGAAAATAGCCTTCGTGCGGTGGATGTATGCGCGACAATATCCTCTAAGCGGGCGTATTGGTGCTCCCCGCATCAATGTATAAAAAGGCCGAATGGAATGACCGATCCGCTCCAAAAAGACCGCAATATGATTTGGAATAAACTGTGCCGGAGGTTGTTTATATATCAACATCATCCACTATAATCTACATACACACATATACATATGTATGTATGTACGCAGTCTCTCCGGAACAGGGACAGAATTAAAGGAAACCTAGTAATTAAACTCATAAAAGCCTGTAATAAGAGTTCCTAACGCAAGCTCCCCTCGACCTCCACAGCACCCGAACCATCTTGTCCACCGCTAATGCCAGACAATTCAAGCAACGCAACGGGGACAACAAGAACACGTCGAGGCAAAAATTGTATTTTCTTCTATAAAGAATACCTACATAAATAAGAAACACAGACAAGCAAGTCAACTCACCCCATCAACAGACAGCCTTCACCCAATCCAGCCTCAAACCAAGTTACAGGTAGGTATTCGTCCCCTCCCCATCATCCTTCATTAAACGCCACGAAATACCTACCCATCTACCTACCTACCTACATATCGACCAAACAACTTCCGTTCTAACCAACCACTCTCTCATAACAACAGTTTCCCGCCCTTCCCTCCTCCTTCTCCTCCTCTCCCGAAATCGCTGGACCCGCCTCCTAATAACTTCCCGAAACAAAATATGCGCCGGGAAACGGCCGAAGGAAAAAGTGGCTTTTCCCCACCCCTGCTGTGAGCCGCCTCATCCGAGCTGCCGAGTTACGTATGTATGTATGTAATTCCCCGTGCCCCCCGTGCGCTACGCCCTCCGGCCCCGCACCTTACTTACCTACATTTCTCTTATTCCCGTTTTTTACCCTAATGTTTTCTCTAAGAATAGCTTACATTAGTACCTAGGTACATACATAGCTGTCTAGGTATGCAAGTAAGTATAAGATAAGGGGCTTAAAACTTTTGTATATATGAACAAGTACCTACCCAAGGTAGACTAGGTAGGTAAGTGATGGTATTTTATACCTTGCTCTCCTTATACATATCTATCCACATTTCCTTTATTTTTTTAAAAGAATTTTTTTTCTATCTTACATTCTTCTATAATGCCTAGTTAAAACACAACACATTGTGGCCTCCCCCTTTCATCTTGCCGGTGGACTAGAAAAAGACAGATAGCTCGTTTAATGGCCTGTAACAGATACATAAGGACTTATCATGTAGTAACTGAACCATCCATCATGAATAGCCTCACTCTCACATAGGTGCTTGACACGATAGCCATTCGTCTAGTCATCTAGTATCCATAATTCATTCGCATTCAGAATTTTCAACAAAGTGTCTAGAAAAGACCCCCCCATGCCGCTGGTATAATACGGTCCGAAAGTTTAATATTAACAAGTCTGGTCCCGTCCCGTCCCGCCCCGTAGCCACGACGCCTACCAGTCAACGCGCCCCCACCCATCTAGTGTTTTTTCTTACCATCTTACTTAACTCATACGCAATTTCTCTCAGAAGCTCATCAAATCTATAATTCAAGTGTCACGTTAGCAATTGAGTCAGGGTCTCCCACATGGGTATAAAACATAAAATCAGATCATGTGACGTAAAGCATACCTCTTCCGAAGAGACCCCTCTTGGCCCAATCCATCATCATCAGCACCCGCGTCCTCATGCCCACGCTCTGGGCGAAATACACGCTCCGCCACGCGTACACGGACCACAAGCCTCCCGTGAGGCCCCACCCGCCCGGCAGGTCGAACACGGCTGAATTGCCGATGTACGCCAGGCTGCCGAGGTGGTGGTACTCGAACGCCTTATAGCACGCCTCGTCCAGGTCGCCATCCCTGATATCGTTCGCCGACAGGCCGGGGGCCGCGTGCGCTAGCTTGTTGAACTTATTGGCCAGGTAGATGCCCTGCTGGTTGGCGCGCTGGGCGGTTGCCGGGAGCGACGTCAGCTTGCTGTCGATCTGCTTCAGAAGCTCTCTAAGCTCGCCGAAGTTGAGCGTCCCGGACTGGTCCGTGTCGAATTGCTGGAAGAGCTTGTCGAGGCGCTTCAGATGGGCCACAGATTGCGGGTAGCGCCGCTTGACGTCGGCAGCCACATTACGCCAGTCGCTAAAATGGAGTTCGAGGGTCTCGGGGTCCTTACCATGCTTAAATGCTAGACCGCGCAGAAAAGAGATGATGTTATCTGCAACATTGTTCTGAACAGTAGAGCAGTCGCCAATGGCGTATACATCTCCGAGGGGGGTACCGTTCAGGCGAAGGTGGGTATCCGTTTCGAGGGCGTGGCGGTTGTTCTGCACCGGTCCTAATTTGGCGGCAATTCTTTGACAGAGCTCGGCCTGCGATACACCTGTTGACCAAAGACAGAATCCCATTGGAAGTTCCTTGGTGACGAGCGATCCGTCTTCGTTCTTCTGGGTGAAGATAATCTTGTCCTTTTCCACCTCTTTCACTCTCGAGTTTGTGAGGACTTGGACTTGATCGCGGGCGAATCTCTCCTCGGCGTACTTAGATAACGTCTCGTCGTAAGTGTTAAGAATATGTCCACGACTTTGAATAATATGAACCGAAATCTCGTTGCGCAGAAGACGAGGGAATCTTTTCGTTAAATCTTCATTCAGTAGATCAAATAGTTCAGCCGCAAACTCGACACCAGTAGGACCGCCACCACTGACTACAAACGACAAGAGCCGCCTGCGTTCGTCATCAGGGGTTGTGGGAAGGCAAGCCAATTCGAGATTCTTCATAACCTTGTTTCTTATCCTCCGGGCATCGTTAATGTCCTTTAGGAAAAAGCAATTCTCAAGACCTTTGACTCCGTGTGGGTTTGTAATGGATCCTACCGTGATGACAAGCTTGTCGTACGGGACATAAAATCTGACCTCCTTCCCGTTGGCATCCTCCTGTGAGACTTCGACCAATTTATGGGAGAAGTCGACGTCCTGAGCCGCTGCGCGGAGGAAGTGACCACCAATCCGGTATAGAATTCGTCGTATCGGTTCCACTAAGCTTCGCAGTTCTAGGGTACCGACGGTGGCAGAAGGGAGCATTGGAGTGAACAAGAAGTAGTTTTTCGGGCTTATAACAGTGACGTGGTAGTCATCCGGGTTAAGTTGCTTCAGCAGCGCAACACTTCCCCAACCACTACCGAGAATGACTAGTCGTGGTTTATCTTTTCTCGCTATTGCTTCTTCACCATCATCATCATCGAGGAAAGCCTCTATCACGGGGAGGTTCTTCGGTCCGCCCCGTGGGGGATTTAGGGCTAGCTCCGAGACACGACAGTCGCCGGATGTGACCGTTTCCTTGTATGTCGTCGCATCATAGACGAAGAAAGCCGCTACCAAGACACCCACGAATCCAATGCCAGTCCCTAATATCGCGGCCGAGCGGTAAGCGAAGTTGAGAAAGGCAGATCGCCTCTGAGGGAGAGGCTTGCCCGAGAGTGGGCGGGTGTTGCGCTTCGGAGGGAATAGCGCTTGCGTAGACTTGGAACTAGCATTGTGGCCGGAAGTGTGTAATCGAAACAGGCTGCCGAACGGGCGCGTATGGGAACCGTTGGCATGTTGCAAGACGACAGACGGTGTAAAGCTGCGACTGGGAGTGCTTTGTCGACTCAGGCGAAGAGCGAAAGCGACAGCGGCTCCCGGCCGTGGTAGCATTGTCGTCGTCCCGTCAGTGCAGTGCCAAAAATCAGGAACGATCGACTATGAACTATAGAAATACATGCCGAACACGGCGAATGGCGCAAAACAGTTCCGTGACCCGGAGAAACGAAGGGGCTGGAGGATTGGGTCGAGAGGGTGGTGACACTTTTATGGTGGCTCGAGGTGTCCAAACAAGCTAGGAGTAGGTACCCGGTAGGTGCGGTCTTTGATTAAAGCTGTAAGTCGTGCGTCATAGTCAATCAGTCAATCGGGGCATGTGGATCTCCGATCGCCGTTACCGCTACCAAGGGTTAGGTAAGGTATTGTCTAAAGTTCACCCAATCGTTTCAGATAGGCATTAAAGAAAGAATCCTACTAAGTAGGTACATTTCCTGAAAAGCCTCATTTTATATTCGAGTACCGGCGCTACTTCGTTCCTATTCCCATTCTATGGGGCAAATTGAAAAATTACGAATGCTTCATCGAATATTCTAGCAGGGGGAACTGAGTGGTGTTATTTTTATACTTAGCTGGCATAAGGCTTACTGAGCGCCAACCAACGAGAAAATGAGATCGTTCTACTTTAGATGCAGGAGACACCACAAATTTCAACACCTGACGCATACACTCCGTTCCATTGAAACTCTAGCTGGTAATTGGATGATTATATCGATCTCCCTTGATCTAGATGTGAAAGTCCTTGTACGTCCATTTCTCGGTCAACTTCGTCCTCGCCTGCTTCCTGAAGGGTATTCTTCTTCGGCTCTCCATCCTTCCTCGGACGAGCAGGCTCCTATAGCGATCTTTCAATAGGTTGCCCTCAGGTTTGAGTAATCGCAAGGAATCTTGCAGTTCGTCTGGTAGCACCAACTCTAGATCCTTTTCCGGTAGTTTTATCTTCCCCAGCTGTCTCCGTCGGAGCACTTCATCGTTTCCATCGGCGCTACTGCTACTGTCACTCTCTTCGGCCGTGGCAAGTGCCCGAGCTTGGTCTCGCTCGGAAGCAGCCTTTACGAGCTGCTTGATCTCTTCTATCTGCGCCTTTCTGACTTTTGTCTTGGCTTCATGCTTGAGCCGTCCCTCCTCTTCTTTTCGTCTCTTAATTCTGTTCCGCTGTGCCTGGGTCTTGCGCTTTGATCGCTTCACTGTTGGCTTGAGCTCTTCACCACCGCTCTGGAACCCTTCCCACTCGGAGTCTTCGTCCCACTCTGACAGCTCGGCCCGTGCTTCTGCAGCCTCTGCCTCGGCAGCCGATCGGGCCGCAGCCTCCTTCTTGATCCGATCCGCCTCCTCGGCCTCCAAGCGCTTTCGTTCAGCCTCAACGACTTTGTCAGATTCTTCTCTATACCGAGCCTCGTAGTCGTTGAACACTGGGTTATAACTGTAGCCACCTGTTGGCTTTGCCACTGCCGGGGCAGTCTTTCCACTAGCCAGCAACGAAATGGGCTTTTGTGTGAGGGTTTTGGGTGCTTTCTTCTTCGGGTTTTGCATATCTTTAAGTACCTCTGTCTCTGATTTTGGTTCGGTTCTTTGATCCCATGGATCATAGGTAGCATCAGTAACTTCGACTGTTGATTCATGAAGACCATCTGCGACTTTTCGTAGCCGCATGAGTTCCTTGCGCGTGACATACTCCCTCCGCGGTCGCTTGGCAGGGATGATACCATCAGTGGTCTTGTCTCCAGGTCGTTTGCGCAAGGAGACGGATGGAACAGCTGAGCGTGCAGCGAGTATTTCGTCTACCTTTAGAGGCTTTGAGGTATGCTTGGGGAATTTCTTCGGAAGAGAAGTATCGCCACCGGTGTCGAGGGTAAAGAGTTCCTCTGATGGTTTCTCAGCTACGACACCACTGCAATCATGTATGTTAGACAATTTGTCCGTTGAGTGTCGAGTACTAAAATATAAGCCCGATATAAACACACCCTTCAATTATTTCCTTGTTCAGTTCATCAAGGCCTTCTTCGACCTCGGTAACATCGACATTCTTCCTCCAGGCCTTTTTGCCTTTTCTCGAAGGTTGGGTATACGTCGCAGGCGCAGCGGTCGAGCCCTTCGGGGGCTGAATAACTGGCATATTGGCTAATCCTCAATATTTCCTCCTCATATGTACGGATGGGTAGGTAGTACAGTCAGGCTACTCCATAAACGAATGTATGGGGGTTCCAGACAGATTGCTTCAATGGAGCAACGGATATGTGAGCGCTCGTAGGTGTAAGTGGGGCGATTAGAGAAAGAGAAAAAAAAGCTATGAAATTTTTACAGTGTGTTTTGGTCAACAAGTATGCGCCCGATAAGGAAAATCACAGCGTTATCAGAGGGGCTTATGTAAACCAATTGCGGGCGTGGTGGGGTCGGAGAGGCGGCATCTTTGACTTGCTGGGTACCTAGTGGACTACAGGTACTGGGCCAGTCAGAATAAGGAAGCAACAATGATAGTCCAGTTGATAAGTCGGCTTCCAAGTCGCCAACAAGAGTGGCCCCCCCATAGAAACGCGCATATCTTAGGTACTTGCTAGCTTTAGCTGGTCCAGCGTGGCCCAAAATCGACCAGTCCATCAAATAAATACAACAACACTCTGCCTCCTTTTTTTACACTCTGCTAGTCTGCCGCTATCACCGTTTTCATCCTACGAATATATGGTGAGCGGTATTGCAATATTCCGCGACAATAATTCTACACCTTCTACTGCTTTCTTTTAGTGGTCAGTCTAGGTTAATCTGCTTCTTGGTCCCCGCTCATTGTCCTCGACATACCGCTACCGCTACCGCTCTACTCTAAGTTCCGCTACATTATCGAAGGCTACCTTACCTTCCCAGCCTCATCGTAACTCCTACGCACTTACGAACGAACGAGCAAATAAACAAACGAAAACAAACAACAGCCACACGCAGAAATGGCACAAACTGGAGGGGCAGGCGGCTACAACAACCCGTTGAAGAAATTCAAGTAACTACACCCGACGAGACTCTCAGGTGGCGGCCCTTCTAACTAACCAACGTTTCTCAGGCTGGTATTCCTAGGCGAACAAAGTGGTATGTAGTTCATAACTACCGACGATCCTATCGTATTGCGGCTCCAGCCCAGATTGAGGAGGAAGAAGCAACAAGCTAATCCGACACCGCCAATTGCAGTTGGGAAAACATCCCTAATAACACGATTCATGTACGACTCGTTCGACAACATGTACCAGGCCACTATCGGTATCGACTTTCTCTCCAAGGCAAGTGGGAACAATCGGTGAACGGTAGGGGGTGCGGGGGCTTCGAATTGGGCTGACCGCCGTTGCGCAGACGATGTATCTCGAGGACCGAACCGTGCGGCTGCAATTGTGGGATACGGCAGGCCAAGAACGATTTAGGAGTTTGATCCCTTCGTACATTCGCGATTCCAGCGTGGCAGTGGTGGTATACGACATCTCAAGTACGGGGGGACCCTTTACTACTGTTTTCGTTTTCCCTCTTTCTACACCGCATGTGAGCGGGAACCACGGACAGGCTAACGTTTTGTTGGGCGGCAGATGCGAAATCGTTCCAAAACACCAAAAAGTGGATAGACGATGTGCGCGCGGAACGGGGCAACGACGTCATCATCGTACTAGTCGGCAACAAAACGGACTTGAACGACAAGCGGGAGGTCACTACGCAGCAGGGCGAGGACGAGGCTAAGAAGAACAACCTGATGTTCGTCGAGACGAGCGCAAAGCTGGGCCACAACGTCAAGACCCTCTTTAGGAGGATAGCGCAGGCACTGCCTGGCATGGAGGGAACAGATGCTGCCGCACAGGCTTCCTCACAAAGTACGTTCCTCCTTCGATTGACTACTTCAAAACTGTAGGAGCTACGTATGCTGACGGGCGCCAACAAAAAAAACAGTGATCGATGTCAAGGACAATACCCAGGCTCCCCAGCAGGAGGGCTGTTCGTGCTAAGCGCACGCACGCACGCAGCAACGGCCCGCGCCACAGAAAGCCGGGACCGAATCAGAGACGACGACGACGACGACGTTGACGACCGCTGACATGGGACGGCGGGCGCAGGATATGATTGGCAGCATAGCGAGTTGAAGAAACTACTCAAAAACGTGATGTTGTATAATAACGAAAGTACCTTACCACGACATACACGCATGCACGCAGAGAGAAGGGGAGAGAGAGTAACGAGAAAAAGAAGACCAGATCAGATCAGACTAGCGATTTTTTACATGATATGACCTCTTTTTCTTAGTATATGTAATATCTTTATTACGTTTTTAATGATTAAACGCATCGTTTTACTCATGGAAAATATATCTCACTTTGTCGATGATGCTATTGTTACTTGGTATATTAGATGCTCACTTGATGTTTTTATTTATTTGTCCCCCCCCTTTTAAGACTTTAGACTAGGTCTCTAAACCCCATATGAGAATGACTCTTTCTTCTAGATATACCGAGGACAATACTAAGGTATGTTTGCCACACAACTGACTCTACATCCCCTACCATCATGCTTTTTTAAGACAACTCAAAATTGCATCTCCCTCAATAAGTTCGAGACTTCTCCAGACATTGATTACATAGGATATATACCTAATAGATGAATGACTTAACGTCTAACATGTCATGTCAACCAGCGAGATCACCCCAGCGTCTCGACGCCACCGTCTGCATTCCCAAAATAGGCCTTGACCGGCTTGACACCGATGGCGCCCAGGCCAAGGGCGGCGGCCTGGGGGCCGGTCGGGCCGGAGAAGATGCCGACCTCGAGGACGCCGAGGATGCCCTTGATGGCGGCGGCGAGGGCGTCGGGCGTCCACTTCCCGGCGGCCGGGTCGAGCTGGCCGGCCTCGCTACCGCCCAGCAGCAGCGGCGGGAAGGGCGCGTCGATGATGTAGTTGTGGTTGTCGGTGCCCCCGGGGGCGGCTCCGGGGCCGGAGGTGCGGACGGCGGGGTCCTTGCTGCCGAGGTCGACGAGGGCCTGGCGCACGAGCTCAGCAGCGACGGGCGACACCTCGATCGGCACGTAGGCCCAGTTGGTGAGGAGGCGCGCGGCGCGCTTGCGCGAGTCGGCGACGCAGACGAACTTCTTGGACAGCCGCGCGACCAGCTTCTCCTGGAAGAGGCAGGCGCCGCCGCCCTTGATGACGGCGAGCTCCGGGTCGACCTCGTCGGCGCCGTCGAAGTAGACGTCGATGTACTGGCGGTTAGGAGGAGGTGTCGTCGCCGCCGCCGCCACCTCGGCGAGCAGCTCCGGCACCTGCAGCACCGTGAGCCCGGCGTCGCGGACTAGCTTTGCGGACCCGGACCCCGAGGGCACGAACTTGATGCGCGAAGTCACGTCGGCCCCGCGCGCGGCGATCGCCTCCACCACGTACGCTACCGTGCTGCCGCTGCCGATCCCGACGTACTTGAACGAGGGGTCGAAGTTGTCGGCCACGGCCTGCTGGCAGGCCGCCCGCTTGGCGGACTCGATGAGGCTCGTCGACGAGGAGGACATGGTTCGGAGAGGGGGGGTATGGCAGTTAGCTGCTGTCGAACGCTTGGCGGGGAACAATGAGGATGAGGAGCAGTTGATGTTACGGTTTAGCAGTTGGTGGTTCAAGCGACGGTGCGGTACGACTACGAGGCTCGTTCGAGAAGTCAGCGATGGTACCCCTCTACGGCTACCGCTGCTATTGCTGCTGATGCTGGAGGAGGAGAGGTATGACGTAAATACCGCAGCCGGCCGCCGGTTGGACCTAACGGTGTTGGCCACTGTGGTGGTGGTGGTAGCAGCAGTGGTACGAGCGACGGTGGGTGCACATGCAAGGAAATGGGCCGACGGATTCATGGAAACCTGATGAGTCGTCTATCTAGATGCGAGCCAATTGGGACGGAGACGTCGACGGCACGAGCGACGGCCGGCTACGGAAAACAAAAAGAAGAAAAAGAAAATATCTAACCTAAGAGTTAGGTAGGCAACTATCGCTCTCCCCTTTGCTTCACAGGTAGAGTCTATTTGGGTTAGAATTCGCCAATGTGGTAGGTAAGGTATAAGGTATTGAACCCCGCGATCGATGCTGGCTCCAGTGCTGCCGCTGCTGGTGGCGGTCCCCGAAGTCGCAAGGTAGGTAGTACATACCTCCTACCTAATACATGACCCCTCCATTAGTTTCCGTAGGTAGGTTAGGCTGGTCGTAGGCAATTCACAATATGACGTGACGAGGGAGGCCGGTAGACGCTAGCTGACTCAGCGTGCAGCAGAAGCTCTAGAACACACTTTTGGTGAGGCTCCTTTCTTTGAAGACCAGTCAGCTTGACTAAAGAGTTTTTCTGAGTGGGGGGACTTACTATGTTTTGTAGGCACGATTTCGGGGTCTCTCTTTATAGTAGTACACCTAGTTACCTACTTAATTATTGCACTTAGCTAGACGCTCGGAAATTCGGAAAGATCCATCCTACCTGAATGAGTATATCAGGTATAGTACGTGGTCTTGTAAGTAGGAGTTTGGTCACACTTACGTTATATCTATGTTATATCGGACATGTAGTTTGTTGAAGTACGTCCGTATTGCGCTGCGATTTCTACTTACCTAGGTAGGTAAGTATATAAGTTCAACATACATGTGTAACATAGCCTGTGTTCCCATGTTTGAATATAAGTAGGAACTTGCATACGACCTAACAACTCAAGAGGTATAAATGATTTATAATTACATGAAATAGAAGATTTATACATATCAACCTACCTCATGGAATTCTTATGTTACGGATAGGTCAAGTAAAGTAACTTGCTGTCAATGTATGAATGTAGTGTACAATACCTAAGGTAACATTAGGTAGTCACAGACTTACACGGGATGCTGCGGCTATCGGCTATCGCTTATCGCATAGCGGCCGGCAACCACTAAAGGGCCCAATTTCGACCATTGGAAAAAACAGGGGACCTTTCTCCAGTCGTCCATTCTCCAACTACAGAAAGCTAAAGCCGAGCTCATCATCCATTGACCAGCATGAATTACCTAAACTCGAGAACGCAAGTAGTCGTCATCGACTATTCGAACCAAGATGGCGGCTCTCGGCCCCTGTCATCAAAACGGCTGGGATGCAAGTCTTAGATGGTACCCGAGTGCCGGATCGTTGTTCGCTGCAGGGGATTGGCCCTAGGGATTTGAAGAGTCTCTTCTGACAAAGGCGCGATGGCGATTGGTGGGCGGAAAGGCTAACGCGATGGCGTGATCGCAGCAAATGACATTTGCAATGGCACTAATTGCGCATTGCGGGGCGCAAACGTCCCCAAACTCGGCGATTCAACTTTGTATCGCCATCTTTTTTTTCACGGAACTTTCCCCAAGAGAAGAAAAAAAAGTAGTACAAATTGCTAATGGGCGTAGCTTCATTAGTAGCCCAAGATGTCCTTTCTCTTCGGAAAGGCAGGGTCTTCTGCTACTCCTACTTCTCCCACTCATTCCAGATCAGGGTCTGCCATGGCGGGCCAACAACCCTTTCACATCCGCACGCCTGAGGAAGCCGGTGAGTATAACGCACTTACACCGTTTTGCTACCCAGCTTCACCTTCAGCTTCACACGTTTTATTACCCCGCCATGCTTCTCAGCAACCAACAACCCAATGAGCCAACTACCACCAACATTGAGTCACCCAGTCAATTCGTTGCTTCGCTGATCCAATCAGCAATGGGCCATCTATAAACAGCTCTGCAACTCGGCAGAGGAATCACATGCTAACCAGCCAACCCATATGCTACTATAGTTGCACGGATCGCATACCTTGCCAGCGATGTCATCGTCTCGGTCCAACCATCGAAGGAGCAAGACTCGGCCTTCTCTTCCCACCTCAAGAGATACGCCAATAGAAAAGACTCAAGTCTAGTAGCAAAGACCGACGGTTCAATCCCCGAGGTAGGCCTATAGCTTCTAGCCAACAATCCGTTCTGTCGCACTCCGAACACACCAATTGACCAACTCGAATCAGATACAATCTGTCAGGCACAACAACGACCCCCTCCTGTCGGTCTTCACGCCCATCCGCTCTGGTCGCCTCACCTCCGTGACCACTACTTCGACCATCCTCCTCCCTTCCATTGCCCACCTGTACAAGCTTGCCAGCTATCCAGTTGTCATCCACTTGTCTCTATACCCCGGACAATTCCCAGATTATTCGGCCATAACCGCTATTAGGAATTCAGGATGGACCTTCCTACAGTCCGAGTCACTACAGGAGGCTCAAGATATGGCCGTAACGGCGCATGCCCTGGCGATACGGTCAGGAAAGGGCGTCATTCACTTCTTTGACCCAACCTCTTGCGCTCATGACAAGCCAATTGCTGCTGAAGATGCCGTTCTTGTACGCGAGATACTCAACCTCGACGATATTCGCCGGTACCAAGCTAGCTCAGCTCCCGATTCAGGCATATACGCCGATGATGGAAGAGTAGTTGTGGCATCAGACCGGCCAGAGGCTCATCCAGCCGTGGCGAACAGCCTAGCTGACTCGGCTGTACTCAGCGCCGCATCCAAGATAACCTCTTCTCATGGTTCAGACAAATCGAGTCAGCAAAGCAACTCAAGTGCACCCCCAAGCATATCTTCTGCCACCACCATCGAAGCCTCAGCGTCTCCTGTTACCTCAGAGGACATCTACATGTACGTTACTTCGATCTGGGCTAAATTGAAGGAATCTACTGGCCGCTCGTACAACCCATTTGAATGGTCTGGCCCGGTGACGGCGGAGAAGGCCATCTTCGTATTCGGTTCCGATGCGGGTCTGTTTGCAGAAGCGCTCGATGCGGCCAAGCCAGCTGATATCTATGTTAAGGCGGGAATGATCACGGCGAGATTATACAGGCCATGGTTGGGCGCCAAGCTCCTTGAGGCCATTCCCAAGTCGGTGAAGCGCATTGCTGTCCTCGAACAGATCTCCAGGAAGACTACCAAGTGGGGCCCCTTACTGATTGATGTGTTAACGTCAGTCAAGAGCGGTCCCGGTGGTGGTGTAGAAACCATTGTAGGACACCAACTCGGTTACATCGCTCCCGATACTATCCAGCAAGCCCTTAAGGGGATCTTTCAGAACTTGGCCTCCGAAAAGCCGATTCAGAACCTCGAAATAGGGAAGACAGACGCTCCCGGGGATGCCAAGACTTACGGACTAGAGCAGCCTAAACTAGAGACCGCTTACACTAAAATCCTCGATCAGCTCTTTGGCAAACGGACTTACTTGGCTAACGCTCTGAGCTCTGAGAATGCTGGCATCTCCTCAACCATAGCAGCAAGCCCGGAATTCGGATTCGGGTCTCTACTTGCTCGCAAGGAGCATCGCCTTAGGTTTGTTAAGGAAGTGAAACAAGCCGCGAGCACTGGGTCATTTATTACCGAGTCGCCAGTGAATTGGCTCGCGAAATGGGCAGCTGTTGCAGAAGATGCTCAGAAGGCTGGGGAACTGGCTGACGATGTTGTCGCGCGCCTCGAGACCGATGGATCCTCCATCGCGCGAAATCTTCTCTCGAACAAGGGCCTCTTTCGGAAAGAATCGCTGTGGCTTGTTGGATCTGACGCATGGGCATACGATCTTGGAAACTCGGGTGTGCATCATGTGCTAGCCTCTGGGGAGAACGTCAATATGCTCATTATCGACTCGACACCCTACTCTGAGCGAGCTGCAGCAGATGCTGCGAGGCGAAAAAAGGACATCGGCTTGTATGCTATGAACTTTGGTAATGCTTACGTCGCATCTACGGCCGTTTACAGTTCCTACACCCAGGTCCTCCAGGCTATGCTTGAAGCTGACAAGTTTAACGGTCCCTCGGTAATTCTTGCATACTTGCCATACTTTGGCGAACATGATTCTCCCTTGACGGTTTTACAGGAGACGAAGAAGGCTGTGGATCTTGGCTACTGGCCTTTGTACAGGTGGAACCCCGAGAACGAAAGTAAAGGAGAACCAAACTTCTCGCTAGACTCTGAGCGAGTGAAGAATGAGCTCAAGGAATTCCTAGCGAGAGACAACCAATTGACTCAGCTCATGCGACGAGAGCCAGTTTTTGCTGCAAACCTGTCTCAGGATTTCGGAACTGAAGTTCGTGCACAGCAGAAGCGAAAGGCTAAGGACGCCTACAATCAGCTTCTGGAAGGGCTCTTCGGTGCGCCGCTCACGATTTTGTTCGCTTCGGATAACGGTAATGCGCAGTCTGTAGCCAAGCGGCTTGGCAATAGAGGTCGGGCCAGGGGCCTAAAGACCACCGTGTTGGCCATGGAGGATTACCCTGTAGAAGATCTCCCCAGCGAAGAGAATATCGTATTCATCACTTCGACAGCTGGACAGGGAGAGTTCCCTCAGAATGGCAAGCCTTTCTGGGATGCCATTAAGGACAACACCGATCTGGACCTAGTTTCCGTCAACTATTCGGTTTTTGGTCTTGGAGACAAGCACTACTGGCCTCGCAAAGAAGATAGAGTCTACTACAACAAGCCTGCAAAAGATCTCGACAGAGTGCTTGCTAATTTTGGTGGTAAGAGACTATCGGAAGTAGGACTCGGTGATGACCAAGACCCTGACGGCTACCAAACTGGATACACGGAATGGGAACCTAAGATATGGCAAGCGCTTGGGGTCGCAAACGTCGAGGGCCTACCCGAGGAGCCGCCGCCAATCACCAACGAGGATATAAAGCTAGCTTCAAATTATCTACGCGGTACTATCGTTGAAGGTCTGAATGATACGACTACGGGCGCTATCTCTGCTTCCGACTCGCAGCTCACAAAGTTCCATGGCACATACATGCAAGATGATCGGGATATTCGTGATGAACGAAAAGCGCAAGGCCTAGAACCAGCATACTCATTCATGATTCGTTGCAGATTACCCGGCGGCATTTCTACCCCAAAGCAGTGGGTTCAAATGGACGACATCAGCACAAGTCTAGGTAACGAGACCATGAAACTCACCACGAGACAGACCTTCCAGTTCCATGGTGTTGTCAAGGGAAAGCTGAAGCCAGCCATGCAAGCTATCAACAGGGCCCTCATGACTACTATCGCCGCCTGTGGTGACGTTAATAGAAATGTTATGTGCAGCTCACTTCCTACTCAGTCGGAATACCATAAGGAAGTCTGGGCATGCTCGAAGAAGATCAGCGACCATCTCCTACCCTCTACAACCGCATACCATGAAATATGGTTAACAGATGAGGACAATAAGAAGACGCAGATTGCCGGTGATGCTATCCAGGACTTCGAACCCTTGTACGGTCCTACCTACCTCCCTCGAAAGTTCAAAATCACTATTGCCATCCCGCCCCATAATGACACGGATGTCTACGCTCATGATGTTGGCTTGATTGCTATCAAAGGTGATGATGGTCACTTACTTGGCTTCAACGTTCTTGCTGGCGGCGGCATGGGTGCGACACACAACAACAAGAAGACCTATCCTCAGACTGGGCGAATGATGGGGTTCGTCAAGAAAGATGAGGTACACATTGCCTGTGAGAAGATCATGCTTGTGCAAAGGGACCACGGTGACCGAAAGAACCGGAAGCATGCTCGGTTAAAGTATACTATCGATGATATGGGTGTCGATGTATTCCGCTCTAAGGTTGAGACTCTATGGGGTAAGACCTTCGAGCAAGAGCGTCCTTTTCATTTCAAGAGCAACATCGATACTTTTGGATGGCAAAAGGATGAGACTGGCATGAATCATTTCACATTCTTCATTGAAAATGGTCGGATCGAAAATACCGCCGAGTTCCAGATGAAGACCGGCCTGCGAGAGATTGCGCAAGTGCACAAGGGTGAATTCCGATTGACCGGCAACCAGCATTTGATCCTATCTAATGTTTCAGATGAGGATCTACCACAGATAAAGGAGCTTATGAAGAAGTACAAGTTAGACAACGTCCAGTTCTCGGGCCTACGTCTGAGCTCCTCGGCCTGCGTCGCGTTCCCAACCTGTGGTTTGGCCATGGCAGAGAGTGAACGTTATCTGCCAGTGCTTATCTCAAAGCTTGAGGGATGTCTCGAGGAGAACGGTCTCAAGCAGGAGTCTATCGTCATGCGGATGACCGGGTGCCCGAACGGTTGCGCCCGGCCATGGTTGGCTGAGGTCGCATTCGTTGGCAAGGCCTACGGCGCTTACAACATGTACCTAGGCGGAGGGTACCACGGCCAACGTCTTAACAAGTTATATCGGTCTAGCATCAAGGAGGATGAGATTCTCGCCATTATGAAACCACTTCTAAAGCGATATGCTCTTGAGCGCGAAGAGGGCGAGAGGTTTGGAGATTTCTGCATCCGAGCTGGTATTATCGTCGGCACGAAGGAAGGACGGGACTTCCACGACAATGTAAGTTGGACCATTTAATGCTTCGGTTCTGTTTCCACTCTAACAAGCTGCAGGTTGCCGAAGAGGAGTCCGACGAGGAGTGATTTTAAATTGGTAAATAAAATGTTGCAGCTGCAAAGCCATCTTTTTTATAGATGCTCTTTGCAAATTGGCGTTCTCTGCGTCTATGGCGTTGTGTAGCATGTCCTGGATCTCTGGCTGATATTTTTGATTTAAATTGATTATCACATATATGAATATACTTATCTATCATTACCTTTAAAACGTCTTCAAAGCCGTTAGTGCCCAGCGAATCACCCCTTCCCCCCTTTGTTCCGTATCGCTTTAGTTATGTTGCACTGCCTCCAATGCTTCAATTACTTTTAAGCACTCTCCTGTCGGCCTGTTTATGTCTCGAACATTACCGCGCTTGCTATATCCAGTGAATATCTCATGTGAGAACTTTCTACCTGTAGGCTGCGAAACAACGTCAATCATTCATGCCCTGAGTAGAGTCAACGTTTAGGAATACCTCAGCCCATCTATAAATTGTCAGCCTCCAATTTTCACATTTATCCTGAAGACAGAGCCTGGATAGTTTCCCTTAGAGAAGAGTCAGCTCTATTGTGTAATGTATAAAATTGCCCAGCCGTACCATCTCAGTGGACTTAAGCTAATTCTGTTTTCAGTTATTCCAAATACCAGCCTATCAACTACGACTATACCCCACCCCGTTCATTCATGTGCTGCCTGATCTTATAGTCTTTCTCCCAAGAACCTGACCGGCCTCTGTGCGCTTTCAAAGGCGGCTTAAGTACAATCTCAGCGCGCCCCTCGTCAAGCTCAACTCTAATCAAGAAGTCTTTATTAGCCAATTTAAGAAATACAATTTCTGTGCTGACTTCCCCGAAATACCATTGGTCCACGACCGGTATTACCACCTAGCCTTCAAAAAAATGTGGCTTATCAACACCGAAACACTTGAATTAGAGTACCTCGCTAATTATGAGAAACGTTCATACGCAATACTCTCCCATACTTGGGAGGATGAAGTGTCGTTCCAACTGTTCAAGGACTTGAATTTGGCTAGGGCCATGAAAGGGTTTGACAAAATTCACAAGACGGCACAGCTGGCACGCGACAGGAATTTGGGTTATGCATGGGTTGACACCTGCTGCATTGACAAGTCTAGCAGTACCGAACTGTCTGAGGCCATCAATTCCATGTTTAAATGGTATACCGACTCGAACATCTGCTTTGTTCATTTGTCAGATCTACCCTCAGTCGACGATTTGGCGAATATCCATCTGGAAGCTGATATGAGTGAGATCGCAATGATGCGATTGAAGGCCTTTTCAAGATGCCGCTGGTTCACAAGGGGCTGGACATTACAGGAGTTGCTTGCGCCTGATGATGTAGAGTTCTATGATTCAAAATGGAACTTATACGGCATGAAAAGAGATCTTATCCCTCTTCTCTGTTCGATCACTAAAATCTCCCCTCTCATTCTGAGGAAGTTATCCGTATTTGAAGATGTCCCGATTGCGTGTCGGATGTCATGGGCGGCCTACAGAACTACTACGCGTATCGAAGACATGACTTACTGCCTTCTTTGAATTTTCGACATAAACATGGCGCTTCTCTATGGCGAAGGGTCAAAAGCCTTCACCCGGTTGCAGGAAGAGATTTGCAAGCAATCTACCGACTTGTCGCTATTTGCTTGGACAGCCCAAGACCACCAATTCAACAAGGCACGTTACCGTGGCAAAAGCGCCCTCAGAATTCAGGGGACGTGAAAATCTCCGCCCATTTTGGAGACAGTACGCCGGCGAATTTAGGATAACGAATCGAGGGCTACGTCTCGACGAGGTGACACTAAACATCCAGGATGGATTTAGCCATCTGTTCTTGGAATGTAAAGAATCAGACAGGGCGATAGGTATTCGCCTATAGAAAAACAATCACGGATACGTCCGAGCAGAACCGAATGTCCTCGTCTTTTTACATCTAACCGAAGGAAGGCTTCAAATACACGAACCTCATGTTTATATTAGCAAGGTTATATCTATTACAGAATCTAGAAGGGTCTGCAGGGAAAATATCGCGTTTAACCTTCGAGATTCCGATGTCGACTTGGCGGTTTGTTCTGCTACACCAAAGGAGTGCTGGAGTCAGCCACTGTGCATGTTTACCACGAGTCCCAAATATCTTGTATTTGTGATAGCCGTCGAGACAAAGCCTCTATCCCCCCTCACCGACAGATTTATCATAGTCTGTATGATACATCATGTCAATATAGTCAAATACGCAGCTATTAGCTCGCGCTCATCTAGCGACCCGGGCTCAATCTTTACGAAGCTCGACCACGGCTGTCAAGCATGACACGCTGAGACACCCTACGCAGAAGGGGAACTTGGACCGCGAAATCCTCGAGCGCCTGGAGCAAAGCCGGGCGTTGACAACTTACTACCGCGGACAAGGACACGCCAGCTCGTGCAGCGTGCAGGGCTCAGCGCTGCCCTTCACGGTGTCGATAGACGGTCGGCATCCCGCGAATAGTACCCTGAGGTTTAAGGTTACGTGCCGGCTTCGAGACCCGCAACCCGGCGTTCGTCTCGAGTGCGGGGGCCACGGAGGAGAAGAAGGAGAAGACGAAGCCTCGGGAGCGCGGGAGCTTGACGACGGGGAGGGCCGGGAACGGCCGGAGAAGAGTATATAATCGGGGGGGTTTTTTTTTTCTTACTTTTCGTGAGTTTTGTGAGATCTGATCGGTAAGTGTGTAAGTGGTTTCGCATAATTTTGTCCAAAAAAATTCTTGGGTCGGTTTTGTACGGATGGTGTTACTTAAGAAGGAAAGTTATGACTTGATTAGATGCCTAGTAGGTAGGTAGGTTAGGTACCTACCTAGTAATGGAGACTTGTTTGTTTCTAGATATGACAAGCACGCGCGCAAAACGAGAGAAAAAGACTGAGGGGGCTTGTCTGTCTACTTGATGGGATGTAGAAAGGTGTAAGAAGACGACTATTAAGTTATAACTAGTTCTTTTTACCTGCCAAGTCGTCGGTCTGTATGTAATGTAGTGCACCCTGGAGGCCGTCGTTACTTAGCATGTATGTTGATAATTACCTACCTACCTAGTGATATGTCAATGGACTTATAATTGACTTGGTGGAAAGGGGAGGCCAGAGAGTATATAGATAGCTTGTAGGCGACTAATACTATTGCCATCTATCACCACCTAACGAGCCACCCAACTACACTATACCTACACTATGACAGCTACCTAGCTAACGGACTAACTTCCCCACAAAACTAACATCCCAAAAGGGTATCAGAATTTCAAGGTCGACCCCCTTCAAGTGAAATTCAAGTTGGTATATATAGCCGCGCTTACTACTATGACAGTTATTTAATGTATAAGTACTTAAATACTGTTATTAACTTTTGTTTTAAAATTAATAAAAAATCTTTAGTCAGTTAGTTATTTTTTATTAACTAGGTACCTAACTAATTTTCCAACCTTGGTGATGGATGGTACGTCAGCAAAGCCCTACGTATTTGCTGACTACCTAAGGTAGTAGTTATTTCTCCCACAGGGCCCTAGTGTAGATAGCCTCGGACACACACACACGCACACACAATGGCCGATCGCGATGTGTCTCCGGACGAGAGCCTACTCAGGCATATCTTCGCCAACAACCAGCCCTCTTCAGTATCAATCATTCTTCAGGACTGGGACAAGTGCATATTCACAGCTGCGTTCCCAAATGCCCTCAAAAATGGACGGCATTCATGCGTAGTTCGGTTGGAGGCTCAGGATGGCAAGTCTACCACCCATTTTACCGTGGTCGCTGCCATGCAGGAAATCGCTGCCACCTGCATCCCCGGCCTCGTCCCAGAGACTCTCCGAGTCGGCAGCGCAGCCAACGAGCGAGGGAGACAGTTCCAGTCCTGCATAATGGAGTTTGTCGAGGGAATCACCTTGGAGGAAGCCTGGGATCAGATGACTGGCGAGGACCGGACATCTGTCACCACCGCCGTTGTCGAGGCGTTGTCGAAACTGCATTCTGTGCGACTTTCCGACGCTAAGGCCCAAACGATTCTGCGTCAAGCACTTGGTGAAGGAAGCGAAGAGGTCCTTAAGAGCGCGACTATTGGAGGACCCTTGACAGGATTTCTGAACGATGGGCCCTCCTTACTGGCTGCTATCGAGCAGAGGTCGAAGTTGCAGAGGCCTTTCTACACCATTCAACCTATCGCGGATCCGAAGGGACTTATAATCAAGTCCAGTTTCGAAGATATTGGTTCAACCACAGTCAGTGATTCAGACATGGAGCAGTGGCCGAAAGAAGCAGTATTCTGCCACAACGATCCTACGCCTCGCAATATAATCCTCCAGCCTAGTGAAAGTCCCGGCGGAAATACGAGATACAACCTTGCCGCCATCATCGATTGGGAGCTTGCCGGCTTCTACCCTCCATCATACCAGCTGAGCTTGCAAGATACGTATTTAGGCGGTGGCAATCGACATCTTTCGTTCTACTTGCTGCTCAAAGAACGAATGAAGGACATCGCTCCCTCCTCTCCATCGCAGGTTGCCCTCTTGCGTGCCATGGAGCTTATCTTTGAGTCTCAGCAGAGATGGTTATCGGAGGGCACGAACATCCCCGCCCATATTCGAAGGAGATTCAGGGAGGTGCTGCGATTATCCCGGGACAAGCATCCATACGTCGGCTGGAAATGCGATACAGAAGGAGGATTACTGCCTGAGTTCTCGAGGGACGATGCTCAGAAACTGGAGGATGAGGTCATTGCGGAGATGATCGGCAGAAGACAAGCAAAAGCTAAGCCAGGTTGGTTATACCGTGTGAAGCATTTGGCACATTCGATGATTTACTGACCTGGGCACCCAGCACATCAGTAGCATTAACAGAGTAATGCAAGACCGTGTCGGAGCTGCAGAGGAACAAATGTCATGTTGCAGGTCTACCTATACTACAAACCCTCCCTCCTGAACTCGGTCCAGGGTCACACTATCCTGGTCCTCATCCTCGATCTTGACTTCGACGCCCTCGAGAAGAGCCCGGTCTCTCGACGGCACAGGCTTTGCCGGGATTATAGTTTCGATACCGGCCGGGCTCGTCTCCTCGGGGCCCATGGGCAGCGCCTCGACATCGATGTCCATGTTCAGGAAGGCCTTGAAGATCACCGCGCACCCGGCTTTGCTCATGACCTCGTTGGCCTCCTTGCAGAATTCCGAGCACACGCATTCGGGGCATCCCGCCTCGCAGTGGCAGTGCTCGACGCGGCTGAGAGCCTGCACGAGCAGCAGGTCGATGAACTCGAAGGCCTTGGTGCTGATACCAGAGCCGTCTGCCCCTCCCTTGGCGTCGTAGAACGTCAGCCTCGCCGGCCGCTTCCTCGTCGTCTCCCTCCGCGCGAATTCCTTCAGGGCCGACTTGCACTCGGTCCGCACGTCGTCGGGCATGCTGATGACGAAGTTGGACATCAGGCTGATGATTGCGTGTTCGGCGGCGTGGATGGCACCTGCAACGTGGAGGCGGCGCTCGACGAGGATATCGAGGGCTCGCTTCGGTACGTCTAACCACATGCCCTTGCTGTGCCGGATGATGGGCGGGTTATCAACCTGGACGGCATCCAGAATCCGGCGTTTCTTATCGACTTTGAAATACCCAAATACGGTCTGGGTGATGCGGATCGCTCCATGAAAGGCCCGCGAGAGTGAGCCGGGTATCTTGCGGATTGCTTCGGTTTCAAGAGGATCGACATCAGTGAAGTCCCGCTGTTGTGTGGTCCATTCGACCTTGACCTTCTCTACCTTCGCGATTTTCCTGTCTGGTTGAAAGTCGCGGACCAAGTACGAGTTGCCCTGGTGTAAGAATATGGCCCCGTCATAAATCGTAAAAAAGGCCCTTGAAGCTTCCAGTTCCTCAAGCACGATATTTTTCCCGTGCGAGATATCCACAATGGCGAAGTGCTCATCCTCGGTATCTCGGATCGCTACAAACTTGGAAGGGGATGGTCGAAATCGGTCGTGGCAGTGGAAGTACCCGAGCTCGTCTTTGACCAAACGTTCTTCGGCAAGCTTAGCTAGATCTTTCGTGAAATAAATAGCATCTTCAGCTGGCTTGATAGGCATTTCATATGCCGCACACTGAATATGGCCTTCTAGAACAAGCATATTATGCAAGTCAACCTGGAGCTCACCGTTGGGTTTCGTAAAGAGCTCGTCGGGATTCTGCATGTAGTATTGATCTGTGGGGAAGCTATCTCCAACAAGCACAGATAGCGAATCCTTGTTTCTTCTGCCAGCTCTGCCACTCTGCTGCCTGAGGTTCGCGATGGTGTATGGAAACCCAAGAGTGATAACGCAGTCTAAGGTTCCGATATCGACCCCCAGTTCCAGGGCTGTCGTCGCAATGATGCCCATGAGTTTTCCCTCAAACATCTCACTCTCGATTCTTCGACGGTCTTGTGCTGTGTATCCACCTCTATAGCCCATGATGCGGGCCATACATTCTGGACGACCAAGTGTCTCCAACTCGTATCTCGCTGCCGTGACGAGTTCCTCGCATTGCTTTCTGACCCGACAGAATGCGATCACGCGAACGCCTCGCAGGATCAGCTGGCAAAAAAGGCGGGCACATTCGGCAAGCCCACTCCCACGTCCGCTCGCAGAATCCCCGGGGTCCTTGTAAGGAGTGTTCCAGCAAAGAAACTCTTTCCGTCCCGACGGCGACCCGTCGAAGTCGATTAAATGAACGTCTTCGATCCCAAATATCGTCTTGAAGTGTTCACGGGGGTTGGCAACAGTGGCCGAGCACGATATGAATTTGACCTTGCGGTTTCCGACCGCGGCACAAATCCGTCTTAATCGCCTCATGATGAACGCCACATGCGAGCCCATCAAACCATTGTAATAGTGTAGCTCATCAACTGGTAGCATGGTTAATCATAATTAGCAATAGTTTAGAAAAAAAGGGAAACTCACCAACAACATAACGTAGGTTCTGCAAGAAGGTCCGCCATCTATCTTCTTGCGGTAGAATAGTGATATGCAACATGTCGGGGTTTGTGAAGATAATTCGGGCTTCGTCGCGAATCCGATTTCTCTCGGGCATCGGCGTGTCGCCGTCGAAAGTCTCAACAAGTATATTCTCCAGCCCGCTGAGGTATCCGAGCATATCCTTTAAACTCCGCTTCTGGTCCTGAGCCAGCGCTTTCGTCGGGAAAATATACATAGCGCGCGTGTTGGGATCTGCCTCGAGCGCGTGCAAGACAGGTAATTGATATATGAGAGACTTCCCTGAGCTCGTAGAGGTCGAAACGACAACATTTTCGCCCGCGTGTAGACTGTTTATCGCTTCGGCCTGATGGGCGTAGAACTGAGTGATGCCCTTGGCGTTGTATAGTGCGTTCACCATGTCTTGACTTAGTAAAAAGTCGAGTTCGCCAAACACGGGTTCCTGTGCTTCAAAGACACGATGCCCATCAGGCACGATCTGTCCTGTGTACCACGAGCTCTCTTTTAGCTCTTGGATGATCTCCGGAATGCTCTTCCTCTCCTTGGGGATCGACTTTGGGATAGTACATAGCTCTGGTTTGGGTGTCGTAGTTTCGGACTCGGAGGGAACCGGTATGTAGAACTCAGCTTCTTGACGGAGTAGCACCTCGGGGTCTAGCTTTTCATCCACGCAACGATTCAGAAATACGTTTATGGCGTTGACGAATTTTTGGTTACGTCTCTCTATTAATGTTGTCATTTGCTTCTGACTGTACACGGGCATCTTCAGGTCCTCGTCTCGGAGTTTCCTGCTGGGCTTGGTCGGCTCGCCAGTCTTGCGATCCTTGACCTGCCGTTTTAGATCCCCGTCGACGAATTCAAAGAACAGAACTTCACGGCCGCCCGGGGGCACATCGTCGGGATGATGGCTTCCGAGCTCATCCATACCCGTGAGTCCACCCACAGACGCATCTGGGGCGGGTCCCTGAACCGTAATGTCCCTAGACCTTCCCGATTTGAACGCCGTGTCTCTCTCAGCGCCTTTGATATCGGTCTGTAGCATCATCTCGTCGACATAGGCAAAGTTGATTCCCTCGGGACGTAACGCTGCGATAGCTGCCACATCCTCAACCTTTAAGTCCCGCTTGATGTGGGACTCGACGGCGGAGCGTATGGTGTCGAATGTCGTAGCCAGGTGTTTCCGGGTACAACAGAATGTAAAGACTAGGTTCAGGGCGCGGTGTGTCCTGTCCAACTCTTTGAACGTTGGCGGCCACTCGATCTGACACTCGACAGCAGCATTTGCCGTGGATCCCTTCTTCTGGCGCTTTGGCCCTGTTTTCCCATATTTAGACTCTTTTGCAGCGTCGTCGGTGTTGCCCTCCTCGGGCGTTGCATCATCTGCAGGGTCAACGGATGTGCTCAAAGAATCCCCATCCCCTGTAGTCTGGGGTAGCTCTTGGTCATTCCGGCTCTTTCTCTTCCGCTTAATGATTCGGTTTGAAACAGAAGCAGCTTTCAGGGAAGACATTCCTACCCGTAGTCGAGATGCATTGGGATTGGTGCAGCTGGGCGCGACCTCGAGATTGTTCTCGTAGGATCTACATGGACAGTTGACAACGGACGTTGTGTCGGCTTTCAAGCCACGTTCAACGCGCCCACCGATCACTTGCCGTGGCGCGTGGACACGTGACTTACTGGGTAGGTACCTAAGGTATCGGTGTGGGTCCCCCTCCCCCCTTTTCAACTTGCCTTTGAGAATTCATGAACAGAAATATGGGAAGGGGGCAGACGTAAATGGCCCTGCAGTTTTTTGACATAAACCAGTCGGATATATGGAAAAAAATAATGGGAAGTTAAGAAATACCCCTCTCTAACTAATAATCGCCCTAGGTTCGCTGCAACATTAGTTCAACATCCCCAGGTTAGATAATGCATGCCACCCTCTCTACATCAAGCAATCCCGACCGCAAGTGTTGCGTGCTGCGTGCTGCGCTCGGGTTTGCGCTCGGGTCGCGGGCTCGGTTGATTGACTCATCTAACCTATGTGTCTGTATTTTTTTAATACAGATTCAGCTCTTATTTCTACCACCGGGATGCGACGGCGGTGTCTTGTTAAAGGCGTCTTGACCCTGTCCACTCTCGGGCGATCTGCCCGCTGGTTTATAAAAACAGGAGCAGACATATTCGAGATAAAAAGGTGGAAATGGCCTCTCTGGATGTTCTTTGGGAATTGGGAAACATCAAGTATTCTCCCGTATTTATTAATGTTTTGTATGGACAATCCGCTGTCGGGTTAGAGTAAGGGATACCCATCCCGTCTGTCTAGTAGTAGCTCTGGGATATACCTATTCCTTACGACTTTCAACTCATAATAGGTATCTGCTTCGTGTTCATCATGCCAACGTGGCTTTGATTTACCTACCTAAGATACCTTTATTGGGGGAGCCAAGCCAAGTAACACTCTCTGTTGGACGATATGATACTTCTTACAAGGCTGCTGTTGGCTCGACCAACCAAGGGTTGTGGCATGACCTACGACCTTTGGTGGGGTTAATTGCGCCCGAAGACCCGCCTTTCCCGTACACTTTCAATGACGGCTACGGGATTTACAGGCTCGGATAAATGGAATACCGTGGTCCGCAAAGCCCCACCATCCCCCGCTATCGCCGTGTCTGATTGGGTGTACATCGGTACATACGTCCATGTGCACTTTGAGGTCATGTACCTTTTCTCGTCGCCGGGCCTGATGGGGCACCTTCTTAGGTACAGCACTGCATCTCCAAGACACTTTCTCCGATCACATTTGCGCATTTCAGCTTTTCTCGACTTTCCAAGTCGCCCTCTGCACAAGTCCAGCCTCCCTTGAATCCCTTTCTACCAAGGCCGAGTTTGCTTCAACATCTTTTCCGTTCTAATCTGAGCATAGGCCCCCCCATTTTATTCTTTGATTGCAGCTAGCCTTAATTAAATAAATCTCTTGTTCCCTACGCACACGACACACCCGCACCCGCACCCACACCCACACACATTCCCTTTCTTCTAATGGCGACCAGCAAACGTAGTCCGACGCCCGAACAAATCCCTGCCGAGGATCCCGACACAGCAGCTGCGCGCAAAGAATTGAGGCAGACGGTCATAAGCGAGAAGCCCGACCTATCTATCATGTCCGCGACCAACCCCGACAACAACCCTGCGCCCAGCGCTGCTGAGGCTCCTGATAAGGCATCTAGCAAGGCCGCCACTCCCGAGCGTGAGCTTCTCGAGACGGCCGACGACGGCATGAAAGACCACATGTCCTCGCCCAAGAAGAAACGCGCACGAGATGAAGTCGACGAGCCTAAGGACACCGCTGCGGGCGCTAACGGCGACGTCTCTCCGATTGGTGCCCACGGTGCCATTTCACTCAGCCGAACTAATCGTTCTGAACCCGAAAAGAAACGCCCTCGTGATGTTTCGAGCGAGATCAAGACCGACGCGGATGCGCCTATTGTGAGAGACCCCTTCAAATATCATCTTTCTCCTTTTTTTTTATTAAATTTTTTAATCCCTTTACGGAGTTTGACTAACCATTCGTAGGCATCGTCCAAGTTGAATGACACCTCTAAGAATACCGAGAACACCGAAGAATCTGCCACGACGTCGCCCGAGGCAAAGGAAAGTAGCACATCTGAGAAGGACCAGAAGGTCACATCTCCATCAGCTTTCAGCAGCTCAGGGCTATCCGGGTTTGCTACTCAAACATCGCCTTTTCTGCAAGCTGGCGGCGCCAAACCTCTGTCTTCATTTGCTAGCGCGTCAGCAGCACCAGCGTCATTTGGCCTTGGTTCTTCCTCTACAACCTCCATATTTGGCACGTCAAATGGATCGTCAGCGTTCGGACAGGTTGGAGAATCCACGAAAACCTTTGGAAGTAGCGTCTTTGGCGGAGGCTTCGGTGGCGGCCTTGGTGGATCCAAGCTCACGAATTTTGGCAAGCCTGGGGAGTCCTTTAAGAGTAGCAAACCGGCACGACCCTTTGGGGCACCTGTCAGCGAGGAAGACGATGATGGAGGCGAAGATGACAACTCTATAGACAAAGAAGGAGACGACAACACAGAAAAGGATGCTGAAGAGGAGAAAGAGAAGTCGGTGGGAGCGGATGATAAGAAGAAGCCGAAGCTCCAGCGAGGTGAGTTGCCAAGGCTTTGTGCCAAGCACCTCTCTTACTCCTCTACTAATCCAATACAGTGGCTGTTGATGACGGCGAAGCTGGTGAGGCCACCATCCTCCAGGTCCGTGCAAAGATCTACCATCTCGACAAGGCATCTAGTTCCTGGAAGGAGCGAGGTGCTGGAAACTTGAAAATCAATGTCCCCCAGTCTTGTGTCGACATCGACGAAGAAACCGGTGCCCCGATTCCCGGCAGCTTCGACGCATCAGCTATCGAGGATGCCGATCCCAAGGTTGTCCGACTCGTCATGCGACAAGACTCCACACATCGCTTGATTCTCAACACCGTCATTATTCCAGCGATGGAATTCCAGGAGAAGTCAACTGTAAAGGCAACATGTGTTCTCTTTACAGCCATCGAAAACGAAGGAGCTGTTAGCATCCAGATCAAGGTGCATATGCTAACTCCTAAACCATAACTAACATCCTATGCTAACTCTTGTTGTAGATGAACGCGGCCAACGCCAAGAGCTTCTTGAACGAGGTTGGAAAGGTCCAGCGCGAACTTCAGTCGGTCTAGGACGCCGCTGGTTATCCTGCTGATGCCGACCTTGCTCCCAACGAAGCGTCCGACACTCAAGCTGCTAGCGACGCGGCTTCAGTGACCTCCAGAGAGTCATCGTCCAAGACAGTGAGGTCCAGTGATAATCTCGATGGTCAAACATCTAATGACGCACCGTTCCCCGCTACCGAATCTACCTGGAGTAAATCTACGCCAGGTAGCCAATCTTCATCAGGATCTTCTCCCAAGCGTAAGGCCATCGACATGGAGGAGGGACAGATGACAAGAGTTACAAAAAGGAAGCTCTCGAAACCTTTGGAGGAGGCAAACGCTATAGATTTACCCGGGGAGGTATATTCTTAGGGATCTCGTTGGGAGGCAGTTGCTTAGACTTATACAGCTGCTTCGAGAAACACGCAAGTCTCGTAATGAATGACGCAAGGAGTTTCGGCCATGAAGCATTTTCAGGGAATATGTGGCATTGGCACGCGATTGTGGTGAAGTATTCGCGTGTCGGGACATGATAAATGGCTGCAATAGGGGTAACTTTGTTTTTTTTGCACTTGGAGTCTATGGACATACCCGATAGAAGATTGCGGACACTCTCGATCCCAATAATGGCGGGTGTGAGATCAATCCGCCTGATCACTATCGATGATACCTTTATTATAGCAATTTTCCATCTCATGATGTGTATATGTACCGCGCCCAGCAGTAATCTTCTTGTGACTAGATTCGGGTATTGCCTATCTACAATTGTTCATTTTTAGGGGTTTTTCTTACCCTCGAAGCTGACGTCTTGACAATCCAGGATATGCCTTGCTAACCCTCAAAGTGGCTACAGACCTGTCGACTTGGGAAGAGCGAATATTGTTTTTGTTCTAAAGGAATAGTTCTATCACTCAATGTCTGATGCTACTAATCCAGCGTTCCTCGATCCCTCTCTTTCTTCTATTTGGCCTCTTTCTTTACGAAAGATGGGCTTACTCATGTATGACTTTACGGGACTTCAGAATAATGAATGAGTTAGTTTATAAATGGGTAGGTTTGATTCTTTTTTATTTTTTTTTAAATATATAAATTAATCATAAGCCAAAGGCGATGATCCTCTAGTCTTAACCCATCTGTACTTTGGGGGAGAGGGGGCAATAAAAGAACCTAAAGCTTCACGAGATGGAAAAAAGCTGACACCAGTCGCCTCACTCAGGTCCTCAAGTTGTTTTGTAGCGAATGAGCAATGATAGTAATCAAATGTAAGTAAAGTGTAAACGAGGGTCTAAGTCCCCTCGCGTGCACGACTAGTAAGTTTGCGGCGGCTAGCCAGTCAGTTTTCGCGGAATCTTGCATTTCGGCGCGTGCGCGCGCGCACACACACACACACGCATATGTATTCGGCAAGTCAAGTCAAGTTTACTTACCCATGTATGTCGTGGCGTCTGCCGATGGGTCGGAGGCGGACGTTGCGTGACGTGACGTGACGAGTTAGGTATTCTACAAAAAAAAAAAAAGCGCATGCGTGCATTGCAGAATGCATGTATGTACGTGTTCTCTATTGACAATAATCCGGGGGCCCCTTATCCTCCAGGTTTCTCTTCTCTTTCTTGGCTATAGGTAGTTTATTGGACGCCCTAAACTTCATGCATGGTAAGTCATGTGCTATATCTTCGGATTGGTGGTGCTCTGTGTGAAAATTTCCATGCTGTCTATCTACATTTATAGGACCCTCCCAAAAAAAATTTCGTTACTTCATATACACCCCTCGTAATTCGGCACAACCTTGCCTCGAACGACTATCCAGAGGTACGTAGTAAATGTAAGACGGAAAAAAAAAACAAAAAGTTGCTATGCCGAGTAGATGTATGTGGGAAAAGCAAGGGGGGGGAGGGGACATATATATAATGAAAAACTCCACGCCAATGCCTACTCATGTATGTATGCATGTATGTATGTACTAAGAGAGGAAAATAACGACAAGTACTTAGGTCGCAGGGGAGGGATATAAGTCCCGAATCAGCGCAGGGGTACGTGAGGTGTCTAGAAGAACAGCAGGTCGTCCTCGCTCCATCCCATACCAGTGAATATCTCGCGGACGCTCTTCTCGAGCGCCTCGGGCCCACATATAAGCACGAGGTCCTCTCCTTCTCCCGCCCCCTCTCCGTCGTCGGCGCCCCGGCGAGGCGGTCCGACCTCCCGCTCGAAGAGCTCGCGGCCCAAGCGGCCGCGGAGGCCCGCCCACGACGGCCCGGGCCGGCTGAGCGTGTAGAGCAGGCGGCACCTGTGCGCGTTGGCCGCGGCCAGGCGGTCGAGCTCCTCGCGGCACAGGATGTCCCCCTCGGCGCGGTTCCCGTCGAGCACGAGGCAGGCGGTCGGGTCGGCAGGGTCGCCCATCACGGCCCGGAGCACCTGGAAGATGGGCGTGACCCCGGACCCGCCGCAGACCATGACGAAGCGCTTCACGCTCCGCCGCTGCCGCCCCGATATCGCGCACTGGCCGCGCCCGAGGTACTCGAACTTGCCCACGGGGCCCTTGAAGTCGGCGAAGTGCCCCACGGGGATCGAGTCCAGCGCCTGCGTCATCCGGCCGCCTTTGCGCTCGGGCGTGTCGCGGTACACCTTGACGAGCACGTCGAGCGTGCCCCTGTCGGTGGCTTTCGATATCGGCGTGTAGGCGCGGATGATGGACTCCCGGGTGGCCGGGTCCCGCAGGCGTATCATCAGGTGCTGGCCGACCGGGAGGCCGACGAGCTGCTCCGGGTGCTCGAGGGCGAACGTGAAGACCTTTGTGTCCGCCGAGACCTTTTTCTTGGCCGACAGGATGGCCTTGGTCCACACTTTGGACTGGAGAAACGTAGCTCTCGGCGCGGCGCCCTCGACTGCTTCGGTCTCGTCATTTGCTAAGAGAGCCAGCGAGGCTTTGTCGAGAGAGCCGATGTGGTAGTCCACCATCATCGCCTTGGCGTTTTCGCTATCTGTAGGATGTGTATCAGCATTGAGGTTCCCCAGTGGTTGATACGGTATCACTTACGGATGGCGAGGAACTCGTCGGTGGCATCCTGTCCTGCGGCGCTGATGATCGAAGCCGCTCCACCAGGATGCCCGTCCAGAAATGTTGTCCCATCGTAGATCTGTCCGTTGACCACGAACCACGGCTCGACCTCCCCATCGTGTCTTTTTAGCTTGTCGATCGTGATTATCCGATTTACATCCTTGTTAACCATGCAGATCTCTTTTACCGGCTCCACTTCGACAATTTCCTCGTCTTCGCCAGAAAGCTTCTCGCCCCAGTAGCCATTGCTGAGGTTTCCCCCGGCCTTCTTCACCCTTTCCATCCATCCACCGGGTATCAATGCGGGTTGTGTCGGGTGTTCAAACCGTAGCGTATGGCCTTCCTTGTGTACCACAACTCGATACCACGGGTTGTTCATCATGCCCAGAACACTCCAGTACATGTCTCGCGGCTGTACCATCATTGACTCATCCATGGCGCGGACCATCACATCATCTGACCCTTGCAGCTGTAGTATCGGGATATCTAAGTGCCAGAAACACCAGCAAAAGCAATTTTCCCTCCAGGACATGTCTAAACGTCCGCCAAATAGTTCCTCCCCATCGGGTGCAAGACGGTACTCGTCCTCCGGATACGATATATCTGCAAGTGTCCAAGTCTTCCCCTTATCGAAGGTTACTTCCACTCTCGTCACCCTCTTGCCACCGCCCGCATATGCATAACCTCTAATCCTGTATTTCCGTGACCCCTCTCCTAATAATATTCTCTCGTCGTGGGCGGGATAACACGTTGCGCTGTTCGTGTTGAGGTCGTATATAGCGTATCGTTCATCTTTCCAGGTGTCTGGCATATCGGCGCTCATCTCGGGGTTGATCATGGTCGGCAAAACTCTATTGTCATAGATATGGTACCAATTATCACTAGGCTCCTTGGTGACGATAATCCTCTTCAACCATTTCACACTCCTCCCACCAATCTGCCCCGGAATAATTATTCGTAGGGGCTTGCCGTGGTCAGGACTAAGTCCTTCGCCATTCATCTTGTGAGCCACCATGACCCCACGGTTAGGATCCATGGCCCAATTCAACTTTATAGACGTCCCGTAATACCCGTTTGGTAACTTGTCCGCTCCTTCGAGGCACACGTATTTCGCTCCTCTCTTCGGCGCCGCAGCCCTCAATAGATCACCGATCACTACTCCCGTCCACAGTGCCGTCGACACACCTGCAGCTCCCCACGAGAACCCCTTCGTTTTTCTTACGATGTTCTGCTCTTTTCTTCGATTCCCAGCGCAAACGAGTGTGACAGGGTACGTAACTTGCTCATAATTTCTGATGAGCCCTGCCAGGGTCATTTTGATGGGATTGTCCACCATGCCCTCTATAGTGAATTCCCAATCCATGATTTCCGAATCTTGTACTAGGGGTACCGGGCCATGATTGCGGACGTAGTGAAGGTCCTTTGTGGTTATAAATCCTTCGTCGAAAAGCTCGGTCAACGGCGCCTCGACGTTAAAGGGGTGGGTTCCCGTCAGTCGAATCAACCGAGGATCACGAACGACATGACTGTCCGGGGTTTTGAGGTCCTCGGCAAGAATCCCATTGTCTGGTTTGCTCGGAGGTGGAAGAGGATAACACCGTGAGGTTTGGATATCTAGTTCGTCGATATCGTCGGATAGTCCATTGATCTCTGAGCCACCGGCTTCCATGCTTAATTCTCTAGGATCATTATCGGTCGCTGGAGGGCTTGGGGGCCAATGGAGATTTGATGAAGTGCTAGGTCCCCCGGGGAGACTCTTCTCTGGGGTTAAGACCTCCATTACATAAGTTTGGTAGGTAAGGTATAACCAGGAGACACAGAAGAACGATTAGGGGGTACCAAGTGTAACCACGCTTGCCACGCATGCAATATATCTATATGAGGAACCACGAGTTGATGCGGTAAACCCAGGAAGGGAAAGATGACCCGAATTGGGAAGATAGGTTTACGTTGTAGCAATAGAGCTTTGAAGTGGCTAAGAAAAGCGCTCACTTGCTGCCCTGGACTAACACTGCCCTTGCCTCTGCCCAGGTTTGACCAGAGAGCCAGACTTCAGGTCCACCTTGATCGCCAATACCCTTTCCCATTTGCCCTTGATCCTACCTGCATGGAAGGTGACGGGCAGCATAGAGAGCCAAATATTGAACTGCCAAGTATTTGCAAAGCAGAGATATGCAGGAAAAGTGGCCTAGAAGCTCCTTAGTTAGAAATAGTAATAGAATTACTGGATCTCTACAGGATTATGACGAGCTTATGCCGCAGAGGACAGCCTCGCGTTGCGACGACCCGGGCCACTGGTCCACTGGGCGGAAAAGGCAAGCGAGGAGATGCAAATATCAGTCGAGTATCCCCGCGGATGTGCTTGACACAGGTAAACGGTTTGGTGGTAGGAACTGGCAGGCTATCCTTATCGGGGTGGATTGGAGCCCCTCCGCAGAACGGATAATCACGTCGAATTAATGTCGTTGATAAGAAGAATATGTAGCAGCTCGAAGTAGACGGAGATATTAAATTCGACTAGGATAGAAACCGGCACGTAGCCGAGTGAACCGACAGAATGGGCCAAGCGCATCAAAGCACGACACGAGGTGTTTCGTCTTCTGGGCCCCATTTATATGAGGTGACGGACTAGAGGCACTACCCAGTCTTTACGGAAGACCTACTAGTTTAGATCTGGAGATATATGGTGTGTAATGTAAAGTGAAAGACAACTTACTCTGGAAAATTCGAGTTATCTGGGCACTGTTGAAATAGCGGGAGAAGTCTATACATGCTAGTACATATGGAGGATCGTGTATTGGGGAATTGCCGTGGATGCAACAAGCTGACTGGCTTCTGCATCCCCGCAATAAGCTTCTACCTCTACAAGGTATTTATATACCGCAGTAGGTCCCAAGTTTTTGTGATGCTGTTCCAAAGTTTATCTTGTCGACTTGTCGAATATAGCTTGCGGTCTAGTGGGGAGGAACCCAGAACAACATGAGAGAAGGAAGAAAAAAAGTAGACCATTTTGATTTGCCAACCGCAACTTAACCTACCTACACCTATGATTAGGTTAGAGTACCTAGGTAGGTATTTGATATTGGCAAGAAACTGAAAATAATATAAATGAGCAACGGCGGAGGACCCTTGCTGCCCCGGTTGGTTGGATAAAGCATACTTGCCTACTTACTCTATGCTTGTCAGACGTAACGCGAAGGTTGAATATCCGGACAGATGGCCGATGTGCATGCATCATCGATGGGCCAAAAAAATACTACCAAGACGATTGTGCCAATTGCTGGTTGTGGCTGACATGGTGCATCCAATAAGGATTTGGTGGTAATACCGATGGTCAATGTTATGATGTAGCTGGCAAGCCACTGCAATACTTGAACTCAGCCGACTGGAGGCATCGAGACTTGAGACTTGCATCTGCGTCCTCTAGCTGTAGGCAGTCTTCTATAAGCGAGACGAAAGAAGAACGAAAGGTAGCACAACGTCATTCCCGGTTTTGTTGAAGACAATATATAGTGGACATGAGCCGAACATGTCGGAAAGCAACTCGAGAGGTATCACAACTTAGCACGACCAAGCGAAACCAGGCAGGGGGGGTAGTGTACGAATGAATAAACCCAGTGTTTAGATAACAGTTCTCGACAATAGGAAAGAAAAAGAAAATCGTGTTGTATCCGAAATTGAAATAGACAATTGCCTAAGGGAAAGGATTAAAAAGAAAATCCAGTTGCAAGGTAATTTGAAGTCTGTGACTATATTGATCGTGTAACGGAATTGTGGGAAGCTTTTAGAAACTTAATGACCTCAGCCCATACCTGGTAGGTAGGTAAGGTAAGGTACCAGGTCGGTAATGTATTTTCTATTTGTGGGGTCATGCATCGTTGTGCAAGCACTTGAACAACTCGACACTTGGTTCAGGGCAGTGAGTGGGCCGCTGCGGGATGGCAGCATAGGTAGGTACTGTACTTCATACCTGCTGCGCACAGGCGCTGTGATGCAAGGCTGACAGGCCCAGGCTGCCTCGCTGTGAACCCCGCTACGTATCGCTATCAATGCGACGGGAATTGGATGGTTTCCCCGACATTTTCGCGGCGCATCATCTCTAATCCCTGGGGGTTTTTAGGTAGCGGATCACTAGGTTGGTTCTTTCATTGGGTGGGCTCTTGCTAAACCTACATCATCACCAATTCTCTACCTACACATGCCACTCTCTCCAATCATCCTTTCTCTCTTTCTCTCTTTCTCTTCGCCCACAACGCACTCGACACAACCTACACTTCCCAACCCCACCAACTCTTCTCCCCGAACACCCCTGCGCTACGACCAACCTCGAGAGTACCGTGCCTTGGTGTCCGCATCCAGGGCAGAGTCCTCCCACCTCTCCACCGATGCCGACCAAGGCTGAGACGCCGTACCACTTCCACTACCTGGGGCGATTTATCCCTTAGCAGTGGTCACCAAACTCTGCGAATGTAGCAATTGGGTTGCCGTGCAATCTTCCTTTCGACTAGGAGCTGTCCAAAATGGACCGCTCACGGAAACGTGCGTTTGCCTTACCCGTCATATCTACCCATTCGATCGGCCTGCACTTTCTTACATTTTTACATTCTTCTAGGCGAGCTGCTGTCTCTCAACCAGCGCGCGTGGAATGGGGAGCATGGTACGTAGATATATCGCTCTGAACTATGCTGTTACAGCCACTGATGATATACGATTGACGGTCCGCCAGATGTTTTCCCCGTCAGCTCGTCCCTAGACTCTTCCCTGAAGAAGAACACGGCCTTTATCAAGCGATTGCGCACCGCCGTCACTCCCACGACCCAGAATACCTTCTTGCAGGAGATTCGCACTGTTAGTCTTCTCAAGTATCTTTCGGAAATTATCTCGGCATGTTACGAAGGGCTGTGCAAGCTCAAAACCTCGGGAGAGATTGATGCTGCCGTCGAAATTGTCAGCGCATTGCACCAGCGATTCGGCCCCGGCGAGTTCACCGAAAATCTAGGATGGCTTCTTGGCAAGGGAATGGCCACCCCCGACAAAAGTCTATTGAAGACCTTGGCCCCTGAAGTACGCGAGAAGGAGGAAAAAGAACGCCTAGTACGCCAGCGAGCCCTCCTGCGCGTAATTACTGAGCTCTGGCTCGTTGGCGTGTTGAGGACCCTGGACGATGTGAAACCCGACGATGCGACTCGAGGCGCCAATGGAAAGAACGCAGAGCTCAAGATCAGATCGGCTGGTTCTACAAAGGGTGGAGGGGCCGAACCATTTCCCCTCGAGGTTCTCAAGGATCTTCTGGGGCATGACCGTGAACATGTGAACCTGCCACTTCTGGTCATCTTTGTAAAATCCTTCAGCTGGGACATTCTAGGCGTCAAATCTGCAGGCTCTGAGGGCCGCAAGGTTGTGGAGGAGGATGGCGCCACTAAATCTTCTACAGACGAGAATGCCGAACGCGATGACACACCCGACGATTCTAATGGCAACCCCGACGATCTTCCATTCGCTAGCCCTGAAATGCGGGAGCGGTTCAAGAATATCCTGAAGCGGTATTTTGACGATGTCAAGAGTCACCTACTCCGCGACCAGAAGAATATCATTGCCCAGAAAAGCCGCAACTCTGAAGCCTACGTCAAATCTGGGGAAGTGTTTGAAGACCGACAAGCCAACTTCGAGAAGCAGTTGAAGGCCCAGGAGCGCCTGGCTAGCAATGCTCAGGTGATAGCTGATGTCATCGGCGCTGAAATGCCAGATTTAAAGGAAGCCGGTGACAGCTTCGCGACTACGAACGGCTCCATTGGCCTCGTCAAGACCGGGGAGTATCTTCGTGGACAGAGCGAAGGAGCAGGCATCTGGGAAGATGAAGATGAACGCCGCTTCTACGAGAATCTTGTCGATCTCAAGGGAAAGGTCCCCGGCATACTGCTCGAAGATGGTAAGAAGAAGAAGACCGACGCGGATGAGCAGGTTGGCAAGAGAGTTGACACTCCTGAGGCTTCGGAGGCTGCGAAATCTTCAGAGTCGACGGACGACCAGTCTACTGCGATAGCCAACAAAACAATTGGGGCCCAAGTAGACATTCTCCTTGCCAGACTACCCGAGCTTGCGAATAAGGAAGCGGTTGATGAAGTAGCTATCGATTTCTGCTTCTTGAATTCTAAGGCATCTAGGAATCGGCTGATCAGAGGCCTGACGGAGGTTCCCAAAGGACGTACGGATCTCTTACCTTTCTGGTCCCGGCTCGTGGCTACTTTAGGCCGTTACATGCTAGACGTCCCCAAAGGCGTCGTCGACTATCTTGATGCGGAATTTCGCAGCCTCCAGCGGCGTAAGGAGAAAGACTTCCTGGGTCAAGTCCGGCTGAGTAACATTCGATACCTTGCTGAGTTGACTAAATTTGGCATTGTACCGGAGCATGTCGTCTTTCACTGCTTGAAAGTCAGCCTGGACGACTTTTCCCGAATGAATATCGAGATTATCTGCAATCTTCTGGAAAACTGCGGCCGATATCTGCTACGCAACGCTGATACATCGCCCCGCATGGGAACTTTTCTAGAGACCCTTCAACGCAAGAAGTCAGTCCAGCATATTGGCCAGCCGGAACGTATGCTCATCGAGAACGCGATATACTACGTGGACCCGCCAGAAAGGGCCTCGATTCAGCAGAAGGAACGTACACCTACGGAGTTGTTCATTCGCAAGCTTATCTACGTGGACTTGACAAAGCGCAACTATACCAAGATCCTTAAGCAAATTCGGCGGCTCCATTGGGAAGAGACAGAGGCGAGTATTGACAGATTAAGCGCTGTGTAGACAACCCGCTAATCAACGAACAGGTCGTAGCTATCCTCACCAAGGTGTTTTCGAGGCCCGCCAAGGTTAAGTACGGCAGCATCCACATTCTTGCGATCCTCCTCAGCGCCATATACCGCTACCACCCTGGTTTTGCCGTCGTAGTCATCGACAATGTCATTGAGGCTGTAACCTTTGGACTAGAGCAAAATGATTTCAAATTCAACCAAAGGCGTATCGCGGAGGTGAAATACCTAGCCGAATTGTACAATTACCGTATGCTTGAGCATCCTGTGATCTTTGATATCATGTACAAGATCATGACATTTGGGCATGGTACGTTTCACCTAGGATTTTCGCGGTACGGCTACTAACTGGGCTGATCTAGGAGGACCACCTATTCCCGGTCGGCTCAATACCTTCGACATGCCTGATGACTACTTTCGTATCCGTCTCGTAGCCACAATGCTTGAAACTTGTGGCATGTTCTTCAACCGAGGTGCTGCCGGCAAAAAGCTTGACTACTTCCTTTCCTTCTTCCAGGTTTGTGTCTATACTACACGATAGCGGGAACACCCCATTGACAATTTTGCAGTATTATATTTACACCAAAAACCCCCTGCCGATGGATATCGAATTCATCGTCCAAGACATTTTCTCCCTCACCAGACCCCAATGGAAATTGGCTACTACTTTGGAGGAAGCCTCAAAGGCATTCCAACTTGCGATTGCGCAGGACCAGAAAAATGCGGGACTAGACAAGAGTGTAGACCAAGACGACACTTCGAGCAGCTCATCTTCTGATGATGAAGGTGCCGAGGGTGACGGTGACCTCGTACTTCCAGAGGCTGACGGCGATGACTCGGAGCTTGGTGATGAGGATGACACTGAGGTATATCCCTCGTAGATTCACACATGACAGCCCATTACTAATCGTCTATTACTTGGTTAGGATCTCGAAAACCAGCCTCATTCTCCTCGAGGCTCAGAGTCAGAGGAGGAGGAAGAAGCAATCGTGGTGACCAGAAAAGCTGAAGAGATTGACCCCGAGGCAGAAGCAGAATTTGAGCGTGAGTATGCAAAGATGATGGCCGAGAGTTTAGAGTCCCGAAAGTTCGACCGAAAACCACTCTTCGATGTCCCACTACCAGTCCGTTCGAAAAATCGCGACATACCAACGACAACGGATTCTGAGGACAAGAATGGGGAGGGCACACCTAGCACAATGGCCTTCTCTCTATTAACAAAGAAAGGCAACCGGCAACAGGTCTGTCTTGGCATCTTATATGTGTAGATAATAACTTGGTACTAACTATCCTAGACGCGAACTGTTGCGCTGCCTTCCGACTCGACTTTCGCAGTTGCTATGAAAACTCAACAGCAAGCTGAACGAGAGGAACAGCAGCGTATCAAGAACTTGGTGCTAAACTACGACCTTCGTGAGAACGAGGAGCCAGATGGTGATACATTCCAGACACCCTTGACACAAAACACAAATATTCACAAGGCAGCACTATCAGGTCACGAGAAACCGTTATCCTATCACCCTAACCGTGTCGAGAAATCAAGCAAAGAGCGTGGCGGACAGCGTGTTCGCAGACTCCAACTAAGTGATGTTGACTGGTACGGAAGAACCCACCAAAACAAAAAGGCTGAGCCTGAAAGTCTAGGGCCAGAGGCCATGTCTGTTGGCGATATGTGTGATGAAGGCAGATCTGCCTTGGACCCAGCCGAAGAGAGCATACCGAACAAGCGTCGTATGCAATCTACGAGGTCTCAGCGACGACATCCACGAAGCCAGCCCAACCGTGCAAGACGCGGGAGGGGTGCCCCGTAGTTGAGGACAAGCGCTAACAAATTTTGTGTTTTCACCACTTTAGGACTTGAGATTTCCGCTGCAGTGGTTGGAATGCTTCAGACATCACACACATAAGCACTGCAACGGGGGGCATTTGCATCTCCTGATCATGCTTCATACATCCGCAAAAGCCACCGGCTTTGGGTTTACGCGAGTTCGTCGAGACAGCGGAACTGGAGTTACGATACCGAAATAGTGCAGATCAGATCTCCATGATGAACCGGTTCGACAGACGTCAATGCCGAACGTGGTGGAGGCCAACTGGGGTGGTGGATGTTGGATTAGGCGAAGCGAGGGGGGGATACAAAATGCAGGAGTTGAGATCAGAACTCGACGGGTGAGGGAGGCTTTGCTTCATCGATTACTGTTCTTTGGCATGACCTTGCTGGTGTGGGCTTGACTAGCCATTCTTCCCATCAAGCCACGAGCATCGTATCTACCTATGGCTTACGGACCTTAAGTGAGTCGCTCGCGTTTACGATTATGGCATCGCTCTTAAAATCGTTCACTAGCAGAGCAGATTGCTTCACGACAACTTGGCCACCGCTGCTGTGCTTTATTTGAATTTTAGTTTTTTTACGTCCCTAGATAGGTAGCTTATAGCACCCAAGTCATTCGTTTTCGCTCTAAGCGAGCTCCTGAGTTCTGATGACGATGGTGCCTGGCTCGATCGGTTTTCCCCCTGTACGGGATAACTCGGATATGGTTGACTGACAGTGAAATTGTCTATTACCACTGAAGGGGAAAAGGAAAAGATACTAACTAACAAAGGATGCTACGACTTTGATTACCTCTTTCGATCCCCCTTCGTGGTTTTGAAATGAAATTTACGCTGGGTCCTTAAAAACCAAGATTTAGAACATTCGCTATTCCCCCCCACCCCCTTGTCTTCCCTTTGCTCTCTGATCACGTTCTCAAAATTACATACGAAGTCTACCTACTCTACCTAACTTTATTTGCTGACTTACAAAGCGTTGAGGTCCCAACCCCGGGGGATAAACTAGTACATTGGGTACCTACACCTACCTAGGTAGGTAGGGCAATATATTCTTATAGCCCGCCTACCCGTTCCGGGCCCCCTCGCGAATAATATACAGGGGTTTCCCCTGATAATAGATATAATTCTAGCATCAATCCCGTATCTATCTAGAGGGTTTTATCTATTAACTAGTTCGTGGGTTTTAGGCATATTTATCTATTTTGACGGGTTTATACAATATATCGTACATCTATCTTCAGGGGAAACCCCTGTAGGTAGGTATATTTGATAAGTGGGGGTTTGGGGGGGGTTTTTTTTTTCCTTTTCTTTCGCAAGCCCTATAGTATCTTAACGGCTGGGAGTTTTATTGAGAGAAACAACGACAAATTGAAATTGAGGACGGGTGAATCGAATTTCTTTTCTCTTTTTACTTTTTTATTTCCCTTTTTTCTATCCCTTTTCCTTTTCCTTTTGACTGTCCGTCCCATCGCATATCGCACAGTAGTAGAGCGCATGTAAGCCATCGGTCGGGTGGTCGGTCGGTCGGTAGGCGGTAGGTACCGGCTTCAATCATTCAATTCGATCATTCATCATCACATCGCGTCACCATCCCCCCTTTGCGTGGTAGCCAGCCAATGCCAACGCCAAGCTGCCAGCAGGGGGGTATTATGTACGCACGGCAGGGCCAAGACTTTGAATACGAAGTGAAAGCTTACTTTTTTCTTTGAGACATTGAAAATGGGGAGCAATTATTTTGCTCCTTTGCTCTCACGCGTCGTCTTGGAAAAAAAAAAAATTTTATGTACAAATGTGGCTTACCCTCCTATATCTCGGGGTAAGATAGGGTAGGTTTTCGGATCCTGGGGTTGTGTTGTATGTACTACCAATATATGAAAGAGTTGAAGGAAGTTCGATCCTATGGGATTGCATACTGATTACTGGTAATATCTGTCTAAGGGGAAGTCGCTTAATAACTGGCGGACGGACGGACTTTATCTTAACCTACGGGTTGTAAGTAAGCGAGTACCTGCATTTTGTATGGAGGTTTCGGTAGCTGGTATGTACCTTTATAGGTAGGTAGGTAGGTAGGTAGGTAGCGTTACAGTGGCGAGGTCTCACCTGGTCAAGTGGTGGAAATCAACGGCATGTCACGGCATGCATAGGTAGCCTTGGCAAGAGAGAGAAAAGAAATAAAAGAGACTAACGTGCTTGTGCGTCGGTAAAATAGTAAGTCAAAACTGTTGAGTACTGTGTATGTATGCGTGCTTATTTTATGTATGGTCGTCGGATAGATATCGAGCCGGTAGGTAGCGTAAAAAGAGAAAAGGAAGAAACAAAGAAAAAAAAAGGAGAGAGAGAGAAAGGCATTCTGGCTATTTACAATATAGTGTTAAACGCGGATAGAACGGCGGTTAATGTGAGATCAGATAAGTTACTTGTTTATTTATCACTCAGCCTTATTGTTCATTGGAGAGATATATATAAATATATAGTACATTCGTAGGCCGCGCGGCTCTTTTCCCCTCTCCATCGGCGCGAAAGAATCTCGAGCTTTCTACTTACATCGTGTTAACTTGTTGGATTTAAGGGGGGGATGAAGAGGGGGACAACGAGGATCCTTTTTTTTTTTTTCTTTTTTTTTTCCTTTCTCTCATCTTATGGTTCGTCGGTACTTTACTTTCAGTGCCATGCAATAAGACTTCCCATCCAAGCGCCTAACTCGCCATTAAAAAAGAAATATCGTAGTTCGGGAGGGAAATGGCGTTTACGGCTAGGCCTCATCACAAGGGGTTATTTTTTATTAAAAAAATTTTTGACGAGGCTTGCAGATCTGCCCTTACACATGAAGACGCCATCATGCCTATTGTTTCTCACGACGACGCCACTTTCCAATGTATTGCTTTATAACGAGCACAGATGATATTAGGTAGGTAAGGTTTCTGCATACACGAGAGGCACATATGTAGGATGTAGGCGTGTAAGTAATTATCTCGGGAGCGATGTCTTTGGTAGTAAGTAATAGCTCCGATTCACTGATAGATAGATACCTAGTCTGTCTCGTCGCAGAGGAAATCAGGAAGCTATCTCTGCATGTACATACTCTCTCGGTGTTGTCCCAACTACCTTCTGTAGGTGATCACCAACGAACGACGTACTGTGCAGTATAAGGCTCTCTCTCTCTCTCTTCCAGGCGCCGGGTAAAATGGGGCCTTTCCTGCCTCGTAGCGCCCAGGCCCCCCCGACTGGAACCGTCGAGGAATCTGATATATATTGGATATGAATCTCCCAGTCTATTTATGGGGTGCGAACATATTGTGGATTACGCGTTGTTGCCCGGGAGGGGGTGCTTCGAGGCCAAAGCGGCAAGTCGGGATTGGAATTCTGGAAGCTGTTTGCGTGCTGGACGCCGCCAACATGTTCGAACCTTGGTTGCTCATTCGTCTTTGTTCATGTCCGGTATGTAGTTTAGACTGACCAACTTACTTGCATTAGTACCTATGTTGGGTATGTAACTTGCAGACAGAGGTGTGAGGTTAGGTAAAAGTGTAGGCAGGTAGGTATTGCACCTAAGACAGGTTCGTGCGTTTAGTGGTTTGATCGCTAAATAGTGCTTTTAGCTAGCGACGCCGCTAAGGTTGAGAGGCTGACCTAGCCCAAGACCCCGACGGCATGACCCCACCTACGGCATTCGGTAGGTAGGGGTAGGTAGGGGTAGGTACAGTAAAGTACAGTACATACATTACAGTAGGTAGGCACATGTAGGTAGGTACATGTAAGTAACGTTTCCCTGAGGTCCTTTCCCCCCTCTTCCTTTCTTACACGTATATATGAATAGGTACCCAGGTACCTGTTGAAGCTGCGTCTACTCATAACCTAGTGAGTCCGTCAGTTCGTGGGCAGTTCTGAGTCTCTATGTAAGTACTAAAAAGACTTCGTAAAGACGCCGGCCCCCCAAAGCTATCCCGCGCGCCGTTTCAGCGATCCGTCGAGCGCCCCCGAAAGTGGAGTTCCTTCAACCGTTCCTCTCCCCGGACAACGACATTGATCAGCCATCATGGACAAGGTCACCGGCAAGGTCATCGACAGGGTCAGATTCGGGTATGCGATTTCCGATCAAGGACCCCTGCACCGATCTAGATGCAATTTGTAAATCCTTTTTCGTTTTTCTTTCGGTTTACACTTACACGAAGTATCTGAATATACATGCCTAAGCTCTACATTACCGTTGCATCAGCTAGGTATCAGGTATTACTACGTACCTGCATGGAACTACACCTAGACCCCGAGATGACATCGAACTATCGATGCAAAACAGCCCGGCAGCCCGTGCCAGAGCTGGGCGGACTGCCTCATTGGCTAAACCGGAAAATGCACCCGTGGCATGCTCCCATATGAGCTGCCATCGAACCACACTTCTCGTCGTCGACGGTTGGTGCTCCTACATGTTCATTTTCTAAACATAGTCCCAGCCCATCCCATCCTATCCCTCTACTTACAGGTAGATGTAGATAGGCTACTTGTTCCCCTATGCAGTAGCGCGCTTCATCGCCGGACCCTCTGCTCCAAGAGAAGAAAGAGGGCAGAGGGCAAAGGGTAGAGTCCGAGCAATAAAATGAATTCAGTACGAGGGGCGATATCGTCCTTCTTATGGGCGATGGGTTCAAGTCGTCCAAACCCCACCCCATAGCTAATTCATTCGCTCTCGTATACCCATCTCTACCCGCCCTACTGTAGACCTAAGTCTTTCGGTACCTATAAGTGTGCTCGTACGTAGCTAATGTGACAGGTCTCCAAATACACGTGCCGACTTGTTCTATAAGGAAAAAGGTTAGGCCATGGATGTAACGACATCTCGTCTTTGTGACCAGCTCTAGCCCTGCCACTCTGCTCAGTCTCTCCATCCATGCGACCAACGACTTACACGCAGGTCCCGCCACCCACCAACAACACATGGTCATGTCGTCCAGATCTCATGGAACACAACCCCGACCAACTTACACACTCACACCCGTACTTACACCCGCATTCTAGCCAGATCCTTTTCATTTACTTATATTTTCCCATCGCCCCAGTCGTACCGAGTTGTTGCTGCTGCATTCCCACCCATCCATCCCCTGCTATCTTTTAAAAATAGAGCGACTCGTTCCGCGGCCTTGGCTTCCCGTCGCCGGCACTCACTTCTGTGTCACTCCCGACTAGCAGTGTCTTCACCTGCCGCTCGTCATCTCCCTCTGGGATCTACCTGTCTTTGTCATCGACGCTTAGGGTGTTTCGTTCCTTCTCGATATCCTACCCCTGGATCTATTATTCCCACTCTTTTCGGCATAACGGGCGTTTTAGCCACATTAAATAGCAGTCACTACATGGCGGTAGTGCCAGTTTTAGCGGCATATTGAACAATAGAAAAAGCAAAGAGACGAGGGTGTTGCCGCGCCGAGCTCAAGTGAGCTACTTCGCGGCTTTCGTGTTCAGGAACAGCGCCCGGGAGCAGCTAGCTGGCTATTCCGAGGACCTGTTCTCGTCGAGTACGAGCCTTGTGATACATATTCCCCCTGGATGAATCTGGATCGAAATCCCTCGGGGGCGCTGCGCGACAAACAATATATTCACTCTCAGCCCTCTCCGCCCTAGCTCATGACAATCAGGTTTTGATGTCATATGCTTGACGGCCTTTCCGCACCAGAGGGGAAGAAACCAAAAAAAGGCGCCGTGGCGACGAGGATCAAAACGTGGTCTAAAACTATTTACGACATTTGAGCCAGTGAAAAGAGGCCGAGCATCTCCTTGCGTCAAGCTGCAAGTAGCCGCAAACAGTCTCTAGAACAGCACAGCACAGCACAGCACCACGCACACACATATACGCATTTCGCGTAACCACCCTCTCGCCTGTCCCCAAATTCAACCTTTCTTTTAACTACTCGGATGCCTACATGAGGGAGCGTGGAGCCTTGTTCCGGATGTGCGAGCCGTTCCCGTTGAAATACATTTATCTTTCCCAAGCTACCTCCCCTTCGTTCATTCTTCAGCTTTCCCATTAACTCGCCCAAAATGGCAGAAGATATCACAGAGACGTGGCCGGTCCATGAGGTCAGTACATTTCATGCCTGATAAAGAGAAAATGGTACACCGTCGCAGCAGAAGTATGTTAACTGACCCGACCTCCTAGATCATTTACACTGCTATTGTCGGCATTGTTATGCTGGCAGCGGTGCTCGAATGGATCCTATGGCTCATGGCCTTTTTATACTGCCTTGTAAAGGTCTTTCAGAAGGCAGAACACTGGACTATCAGAGTGCTGGCGATCGTCATTGGTATATTGTTCTGCGGATTCCGGTGCGCCTACCCATCTAATCCCTTGGTTTATTGGTTGTTATTGACAGCGGAGCAGATTCATTTTCTTACCTATCATGATTGTCACGCTACCCCTTCCCAGTCAGATTGTGCAGTACTGGCCCGCCCAGATGGTCGACGTCCTCCAGTGGTTCGCATTCTGGAGTTTCGCCGGTCTCCTGACGATCCCGTGGCTTTTCTGCATTTATCAGCTCGTCACCAACCAGCTCGGGAGAACGAAACGTGTGAAGCAGGTTCTCGACGAGGTTTCCGCGCCGAAAGTTGTCATCGTCATGCCATGTTACAAGGAGGATCCCGATGTTCTCGTTACCGCTCTCAACTCGGTCGTGGACTGTGACTACCCGCCTTCGTGCATTCATGTGTTCCTCTCATTCGACGGAGACCAAGAGGACGAGCTGTACCTCAACACGATAGAGAAGCTTGGTGTTCCGTTGACCCTTGAATCGTACCCCAAGAGTATTGATGTCACCTACCGAGCCGCACGGATTACCGTCTCCCGGTTCCCCCACGGAGGAAAGCGTCACTGTCAGAAGGCCTCATTCAAGCTCATCGACAAGGTCTACAAGGACTATCTCAAGCGCAACGATAACCTATTTATCCTCTTCATTGACTCTGACTGCATTCTGGACCGAGTCTGTCTACAGAATTTTGTCTACGACATGGAGTTGAGTCCGGGAAACAGCAGGGACATGCTGGCCATGACCGGCGTCATCACCTCGACGACCAGGAAGCACAGCGTCATCACCCTGCTCCAGGATATGGAATACATCCACGGGCAACTATTCGAAAGAACCGTCGAGTCGGGATGCGGTGCCGTTACGTGCTTGCCCGGAGCTCTGACAATGCTGCGATTCTCTGCCTTCCGAAGGATGGCCAAATACTACTTTGCCGACAAGGCCGAGCAATGTGAAGACTTGTTTGACTTCGCCAAGAGCCATCTGGGCGAGGACCGCTGGCTCACGCATCTCTTCATGATCGGTGCGAAGAAGCGCTATCAGATCCAGATGTGCACCTCGGCATTCTGCAAGACGGAAGCGGTACAGACGGTGAGTTCGCTGGTTAAGCAACGACGCAGATGGTTCCTCGGTTTCATTACCAACGAGGTGTGCATGTTGACGGATTGGCGTCTCTGGAAGCGGTACCCGATCCTGCTCGTCGTGCGGTTTATGCAGAACACGATCCGGACGACGGCCCTGCTGTTTTTCATCATGGTGCTCTCCCTGATCACGACGACCATGCGGGTCGATCAACTGCCCGTTGGATTTATCGCCATCTCGCTCGGCCTGAACTGGCTGCTGATGCTGTACTTCGGTTTCAAGCTGAAGCGGTTCAAGATCTGGCTGTACCCCGTCATGTTCGTCCTGAACCCGTTCTTCAACTGGTATTACATGGTCTACGGAATCTTCACCGCCGGTCAGAGAACTTGGGGAGGCCCCCGCGCCGATGCCGCCACCGCCGATGCCGAGACGACGCCCCAGCAGGCCATCGAACAGGCTGAGAAGACTGGAGACGACCTCAACGTGGTGCCCGAGACGTTCATCCCCGCCACCGAGGTACAACGTGCAAACAGCAAGGGCAAAGGCAAGAGCACTATCGGGATCCAACGCACGAGGAGCAAGCTGCACCCACCGGAGAAGCTTGAGGGCCGCTTCGCCGCGCCCGAAAAGAAGGCTAACGGCTTCTACGTTCACCCGGAGGAGTCGGCATACAGCTTCAACAAGCTCAGCGAGACCTTATCTGTCTACGGTGGAGCCAAGGGCGACTACTTCGAACAGTACCATAATAATAACCCTGGGCGCGACTCGTGGGAGAGCTTCCTAACGGCCGGAAACACGAGCTCGGTTTACCTGCCGCGGCGTGTCGAGAGCATCATGGGCGAGGAGGACCGCCGCAAGTACGAGCTCGCGCAGGCGAGCCAGTACAACCAGTTCGTCGAGAACTCGCGCAAGTTCGCTATCCCCCCGCGGGGCCAGGTGTACGAGTTTTCCGAGGCGGAGCTTACGCGAGGTGGCTGGGGCGGGAACGGTGAGAACGACGCCGGCGGACTACCTCGTTACCAGCGCGCCGCTAGCGGTGGTGAGAAGGACAGCAGCCCCGGGTCTTCGATTTCGGACTCGCGCCCGTCATCCCCTAATGATAACATCAACAACAACGGGGATAGTCATAATAATAACAATACTACTACGCAGTCACAGTCGCGTCCGACGCAGAGACAGGGCCTCGCCGTACCCGGGAACGGCGGCAGCGGGGGGAATACTAATACCAGCGGCCACGACCGCCGGCGCACGGGCAGGAGCCCCCTCGGACGCGCGAGCTGGGCACACTCTGCGGCCATGATGGCGGCGGAGCCGGACGAGGAGACTGAGATGGATGGGTTTGACTCGGAGAGGGAGAGGGATGGGGCCAGGTCAGGGAGTAGGGGGAGCTGAACGAAACGAAACGAAAAAAAGAAAAAAGAAAGAACCGATTTACTCCCGGGGCTCTCTAGATGAGATCCCCCCCTTTTTTCACATTCCTTCTTATGGGGGGCAGTTGGGGGGAAAACTGATAAGGAGCAACAAGCACGAATAGATATTTCGTTTTGTTTTTTTTTTTTTTTTGGGGGGGGGGGGTTTCTTAAATATTTAATTAGACGGGGAGAGAGGGAATGGGATATCCAAAAAGAAATCATATATCTAGGTAGTGTGGACTGAGAAAGGGAAAGGGGGGAAAGGAGGTAATCGCATGGCTAGATGGCGTTTTACGCATTCACATGTTTATCTATTCTAATTTTCTTTTTCTTCTTTTTTGTTAATCCGGAAAGGGAAAATACGAAGGGGGGTGGGGGTTTAGCGGGAGGGTGGAAAGAAAAAGAAAAGGGAATGGGGGATAGGGAATAGGTAGGGGATAGGGGAACGGAGAAGAGGAGAGGAGAGGAGAGGAGAGGAGAATTTGGTGGAGGGGGGAATTATGAAAATGGCATTTTGCATTTTAAACCATGCATGAGTAGCACGCGCGCGCGCGCGAGCGACTTGAAATAAATTATTACGTGAGAATATTGGGCAGGTTGCGAATATTGACGGCGGGAGGTTGAGGCTTCTAGCTTAGGCAGACGGTAGAGGAGAAAGGATGAGGAGGATAAATGAATACTTACCTACTAGTTCTGAGAATTCGTATGATGGGTTATTTGAGTACCTATACAACTAGTGTGGCTGAGGTATGATGTGTGCAAGTTTTGCCAATTACCACCTCTTAACCGACTCTTCGTATCCATTCTTACTTCCCTCGCCCAGATCAACGCATAGTAGCCTCTTGTCAAGGGGCCGGGGGGGGCTAGGGGTTGATGGGTGCACGATAGGTTGATAATTATAGGAGTATAGATAGGGTCGGTATTAGACTGAGAATGCTCACGAGAGAATACCACCGTCTAGGTTGCTCTGGGTGTACACGGCCCCTTTTTATATCCGGTTTTCTGCGAGTCCTGGCTTGTTAAGTTTTTAGCTTGGAATCCCTGGTCTTTTAGACCGCTGACACCCCCCTGATCTGGAGCGTAGTTGTTGCTAATGTTAAAGAGTTCTTTCGGGCCCTTATAGTATCGATTTCATTTACTTTCAATAGAATCCCCTGGGAACATCGCGTGTATTCAGCAAATTAAGCGGTTGGTTGGTGTACTATTTGCGTATTCTCTCTCTCTCTTCTCTTTTCTTTCTTGTTTTGACTTTTATTTATCTATTTTATCTTTCTCTCTCTGCTCACTGAACCCTACCTACGATGATATATATACACTCAACCGAGGATATTAGTGTCCCTTGGGACACAGATCATTTTAGGTCTTTAGCCGACACCTTCCTTCGCCCCTTGCGTCTAACAAGACTCTATGTAGTCCGCGTTTGACAAGAAACAGTAATATGAAAATTCGACTTCGGCGGATTAAGTAGTGTTAGAGGGCCATTTATGAGAGAACGACAACGCGGATTCGTTACTAGTTGCTCTATTTTTCAGGTGTAATCTCTCGATCACATTGATTGTAAATCAAAGTAGATAGTCCTAGCGTAGTTCATCCCGAAGTTGCTGACCTCATGGTTAGAAATAGGCGCATGATGCCATAATGATGGTTTGAATCATACCTTGAGACGTGAATGCGAAAGTTTTGACGAAGCGGATTGCGGAGACAGCAAGCTAGTGACGAGGTCCTTTTTCCTGTCCTGCACGTCCATGACATACTACACGAATGTCAGCTACCACTTCAATGAAACGTCCTTTTTCTCCTTTTTTGGGGGGGCGGGGGTGAGGGTTGCGCCAGATCACCTTTTCGATCGTATCCTCGACGATAAAGCGGACTGTCGTCACTTCTTCTGTCTGCCTAATTCTATGAATTCGAGCCAGTGCTTGTTCTTCTATGGAAGGGTTCCACTGCGGCTCCATGAGATAGGCGCGAGTTGCCGCCGTCAGTGTCAACCTGCGTACAGACCTGGGTTAGCGGATGCGACATATGTAGACGTTAGATTGTTTCTACCCAACTGCACCACATGACAAGGACAGCAGGAGAACTTGTATGTTGTCTCCTACTAAAAATTCCTGTAGAATCTCGTTTCGTGTCTTGACTTTTACGCTTCCATCAACTTGGGCACATTTTATGGCCTTTTCGGTCAAAGCCATGTACGCAACGTCGAGTGTAGCTTTCCAAAAGGAGAATACGATGCTTCTATCATTAATCGCGATGTCACCAAGATCGCTGTTACGGGAAGTTAAAAGGAACATACCTCTTCGTGCCAGGGGGGCATTTCTTCAGGTCATGAATTAGGGCTTGTATCTTTGTCGGATATGAAGTTGTAAGCTCGGGATAGCTTGGGGATATAGTGGTGGTTGTATTTGTGTTGAGTGGTACAGACACTGAAGGACATGCTCGATCACAACGGCAGAATCTTGGTCTCTGTAGGCTTACGATCTGGTTTCCGTGACATCTTTGACACCACATCTGAAGACACATGGTTAAATGAACTGAGATAGACTTGTTGGATAGTTCTGATGTCGGGTCAATGAGTGCGCCACATTTGACGCAGGTAGTTGATAGCCCTAGTGACGGAAAGGCGTGAAGCATTCCTAATGCGGTACCAACGTCCCAAGAAGTGGGCGCATGAGTCTCGTCTAGATTGTCGAAGTTATCTATGTCTTTACCAGGGGGTTTTCCAAGGTTACAAATCTGACGGAGCGTTTCGATCTTCTGGAGGGCGTTGTAGTATGTCCCCTTGGATATGCTAGCGTCCAGGGCATCCTCAATGTAGCTGAGTGTCTTGTCCTTGGCCTTTCGGTACTCACACAATTCCGCATCATTAAACTGCAGATGAAGCTTTAGATCTGTTCGCCGTGGCAGCTTAATATGATCACCGCATCGTCGCAGCATGATGAATTTCAGGAGGCGTTTAAGTCGGTCGAATCCTTTGTTGCCCTCAGAACCCCAGAAGTCTACGATATGTTCGTTAAACACATCTTTGTCCGAGTACGGAAATACCTGTATGAAACACAGGAGACTCTGGATTTCGGAGAGACTGTTCTGGATTGGTGTCCCGGTTACCACCCATCGACAATCTGCTTTAAGTGCGAGTGCAGCTTGCGTAGTCATCGCGCTATGATGTTTAATGTAGTGTCCTAATACACATTAGCACAGGATTCCAAGCTCGCTCACTGTCTCTAACCTTCATCAAGGATTAAGCGGTGCCAGTGATGGGAGAATATAACAGTGTCTTGGGATGATCCTTGTCGCTTCCACTCAGCCTTCAACGTATTATATGATATGAGCACTATGTCAAGATCGAGAAGGTCTTCAAGGGTTTTGATCTTTGTTGGACCATGATGACAGCGCCAGGAAAACGCCCCAGCGCGCAGATGCCTGCCATAACCAAAGTTAAGCAAGACAATTTGTGTCCGTTAGAAATTTAACTCACTTGGAAAGTTCTGATTTCCAGTTTTGTAGCACTTTTGCCTACCATCAGCCTTTGCGTCGTGGGATGATAAAGGATAACTTACGAGTTGGTGGCATTACCAGGAGCGTTGATTTGGTATATTGTTGTGCTCCAAGACTAGAAAGATATGTTCGAGATTCGATTGCGGGCAGTTTATCATTAGCCATTAGCGAAATCATGCTCAGTGACTTGCCAGCCCCCATGTTATCTGCAAGGACACCGCCACGGAATTCTGGGGGCGGAAGATGATGTAGCGATCCGTCAATGTTGTTGACATATTCCCTATGTTATTTAGATGACATCTTCACAGTAAAATCGATGTTCACTTACGCGGTTCTGCAGGCATCGCCGTACTTTATCGACCAAAGATCGAGCTGCTCCTCGTGTATTCTCCAACCTCGCTCTCGATTTATCATGAAAGTTAACGCCTGCCTTTGATGGCTATTTAACACGCATTAGTCCAGTTTATCACGCTAACTAAAAATACATACCATTGAAGAGGCGTGGCTAAGAGCTCAGGCCCTTCTGTTTCTGTAAAAGAATCCGTAGATACTAACGCGGCAAGGAGAGCTACCGGTTGAATACGTTCTTGTCTGATCCTGGGCTCTTCGGAAGCTACATGCAATTGTGACGTGCACGCTCTTGGATGATTGTAAAATCTTTGAGGGTTCCAGTATATAACGTCTCGAGTTGCGTGGATTGGATCTTGAAGGCTAAGTCCTAAATCACGCAGAACATCTTTGAGCCTGGGGCCTAGAGTCCTGCAGCCATATAGTATCGCATAAACAGTCGGTTGCACTGAATCAGGACCTCGTGCTATGGGAGATCCCCATAGAACTATCAGTTTAGTTTCAGTAGACCCCCGTTGGAATAATTCAACTAGCTCTCTGTCCCTCGCTCGAAGGCTTCCTAAAGAAATATCGGATCCTGAGGAGAATAGACGGCCTGCATCGTCAAGTCGTACACTGCTAGTATTGTTGGGGCTTCCCAAAGACTTATTTGTGCATCGCAGCGGAAATGGAAGCTCGAACATAGTTAGATATATGGTGGACATATTTGTCGACTGAGAGGTAGACTTACCATTCCGAAACAAATGGTCGCATCATCTTTCCGTGTATGATCTTTGATGCATGGTTTCGAAGGTAAATCATCATTTAAAGGAGAGCAACTTCTGGATTGACAATTCCGCTTCGACGAGGCCGCTGCAGGATTCTCAGACCTTCGACGCTTGATGCCCGATGCCATATGAACCTGAAAGATCCTGATGCTTCCGGGCCTCTATGGTAGAATAGGTCTTCGACACAGACTTAGATCTTTGCGAAGGTGTTGTGTTTTCATCTACAAGGGTGGCAGCTGTGAAATACTAGAAATAGAGCCTCGTTTATGCTTTGGATAGGTAGTGCAGTGGGCGCAATGCATGCAAAGGTTAAGAATGACTGAGCCCAGTCGGTCAGTTAACCAAGGCGCAGCAAGTGCGCCTCACGACGACTAGCTCTCATTAACTGGCTCTCGTCAACTACTTGCCTGCATGACAGGCATTTAATGTCGTGCTACCATACAGCGTGGTAAATTATAGATAATATAAACTGGTGAGTCCTAGTTGTCTTATCTTCTTCTTCTTCTCCTTCACTCCTTCAAACCCAGCGCTTCTCTGCAACCCTGTGAGCACAATTATGTGTTGAGATTAAAAGCTTTCTACTTTGCTGTACGAATGATTCACTTGCTTTTATGGCAGAAATAATTATCCAAAGATCTTGCGAACGCTTCCGCAAAACAATACCAACGGAGCATGCGAACTCAGTTCTGACCACTACGTTTGAGGATGTGAAGAGTGCCATTCAACAAGTAGAACAGCAGCTCGCCTCGAGACAAAGGATGCAAGATTTGGAGCGCATGATACCGTTCCTAGATGCCATCGAGAGATATTCGAAAGCTCTAGATGTGGCCTGCAATGGGACACTTTATATGCCCTGGATATGGGTGGGTTCTCCTTAAATAATCTGCCATTGAACTTAAGATCTGGAGGTTTGATAACACGTTCAACTTCAGGCACCTATCAAATTTATCATACTGGTAGGGCTCCTTCTATTTCTTGACTGTCTGAACGAGCTTTCTATTGAATTTTAGCACTGCTGGTATCCGTTCAGCTAATCGGATGTAGGCTGTGCACGAATCCTCGCATGCTCTTGAGAAGATGTTAATGGCATACGGCCGCATCGGAGCTAACATGCCACGCTTCACTTGATATACCGACGCATTTGGAACCGATGTCTCTTTCCAGCACTTACTAGCATTTTTATTTAAGGACATCCTCGAATTCCACCAACGAGCTTTCAAGATAATACAAAAGCCAAGTATGCACCATGAAAATCCTGGGAGAGCGTATAACTTATGTTTGCCATGTAGGCTGGAAGATTATCTTCACATCGTGCTGGGGACTTTTGAGTCATCGTTTTGACAGTCTACTTGAGAGTATCAAGCTCTACAGCGATCAGGTGGACCGCGAGGCCATCTCGTTAGACATTGCTCAAGCTGTTGACTAGCGAAAGAAGGATGCGGAAGAGTCTATCCAACGAGAGCACCAAAGGGAGACACAGAAACTGACAACAGTTCTTGGATGGCTTAAGTCCAATGATCAGGACCATGAGTCTAAGCTTGACATGCTTAGAAACCGCAGCCAGGATGGCACAAATCATTGGATCACGAAAAACGCGAAACTCAGGTCTTGGCTCCAACGTGGTCGCGGTGGCTCGGTTCTATGGCTGCATGGTAAACCCGGTTCTGGTAGATTAAACCCACCCTCTATCAGGGATAATACTAACAAATACAGGTAAATCGGTCGTATGTTCTCGGATCATTGATCTACTTCGCACAAACCGTGAGCGCCCAGTTTGTTATTTCTTCTGCGATTACCAGACACCGACTTTATGTGTCAGCGCACTCATCTTGCGGTCCATTTGCGGGCAAGTCATCAAAGTATCGCAGCATTTCGGACCATATATACATGACGAATGCGTGCAAGGGAATGAAGAACCATTGACTCGTGTTCTTAACAGAGTTATTCCTCTGGTGTTGAATCAATTCGACGATACACGTCTGGTTATAGACGGCTTGGATGAGCTTCCAGTTTCGCAACACGGCATTGTTATCAAAGATTTGCTACGACTAACAGAACATGTCTCGAATTGCAAGCTGCTCATTATTAGCCGGGACATACCAAGCATCAGCTCAGGACTACACAAGAAGCCGCAATTATCTATGGGCGAGGAGAAAGTTTCTATACAAGCCGACTTGGCTCTGGTGGTTAACACGAGTCTGCGGAAAATGCATGGCGGTGAGCTTGGTGACAGTATAATCCAGAATTTGAAAGATAAAATACTGGCCCAAGCAGAAGGTACTGGTCTCCCTTCCTCCTATTCGTCTTTAGGGTCCTGACAAACGTACAGAAATGTTCCTTTGGGTCTACTTGATTCTGGAGCTGCTAAAAAACGCATCAAGCATTCACGAACTTCACATGCAGATCCAGACCCTCCCGAAAACCCTTGTAGAAGCGTAAGAATGCCACATGTTTCGGGGGACAAGACTGTAAATACTAACATGAACATAGGTATGCAAGGACACTAACTGACATATGTAGAAGATGCTCAAACAATGATGTCTCAAAGATGCGACGAATATTCTCATGGCTTCTACTCCACAAGGGGCAATCCCCTTTGCAAAAACACCAAGTGAGGAGCGGAATGGCCCGCTACCCTGGCTGTGATGTGATGAGCCATGACACGAGACCTTTCACTAATGCGACTGATATATGCAAGCCTCTTATAGAAGATGGAACTGAAGGGACCTTGATGTTTATACATTCAACAGTACCACAGTATGTGACCTCGATTCCCGTTATAGTTACGAGACTGATTAGAAAACGTCTAGATTTCTTTTGAGTAATGAAAGTGGGCCATTCCTCAATGCCGAGGAGTCTAAGCAGAGTATCGCATTTTCATGTATCAGCCAAATGAACCAGTCTCTTGACCTTCTCCGCAGCGCATCCCTGGTCGCTAGTGACATCAGGGGGGTTGCGTTAGGATTATTTGGACTCCTCCCTTACGCATACGAGCATTGGATTGATCACTTGCTAGATTGTTTAGAGGACCCAGGCAACTTCGACACCGGCCCATATGCACTGAGAGAACAAGTTACCAAACTTTGCAAGGCCCTCGAAAGTCGCTGGGGGAACCTTCATGACACCGAATTTGAAGGGGATGATCCTGACGTACGTCTGACCAGGATAGGAGTGGCCAGCCAAGTGCAAATAATCAACCGTATCCAGCGATTAGAGGAACAATACGGGCGATCTTCTAGTGAAATCTCAAAGGACACAAAATCTCATCCGCTGGCCCAGGCTATGGAATGCTATCAGGAGACTATACGATTCCTCATTCAACAAACGGTAGTCACGGGTCTAGATCCACGGGAGTTGTCCGACTTCAAGGAAGAATTCAGCCCAACGGCCCTTGTATGTGATTTCCACGGGTGTAGTCGAGCGATCCTGGGTTTTCCATCAGAGGAAAAGCTTCGCAATCATCGATTACGACATACGATGGTTTTACAATGCATGGAAGGTTGTTCTTACAACGATGTTGGATTTTCAACTCAACAGAGCCTCAAAGACCATAAACGAAAGCATCATAGGACATCTGAGATGAAGCGAGTCCCTAAGCGGTTCCGGGCAACCGATTCGAAATCTAGCGCACCGGTATTTATTGAGTCGCCAAAAAAAGTAACTAACAAAGCTGCCCACAGGTTGACCATCGGAATGCCACTGTCAAGACGGTAGAAACACGATCAACTGCCACAGCAGTGACGAGCCAACTACACCACATCACCCCGCCCCTATCACGTCGGTCCAAAACAAGAAATTGGCTAACTTGATTGACTAGGTTGGACTATATGCCATGTGACGGTCCCCAGCCGTCACATCAAAGGCAAGGTCTTACATAAAAGCCTTCGGCCTTGTATTAGACTTGCTTCAACCTATACAAGGACTTCATCCCCCCAGCTTAGTCGTAGGAAAACCAAGCGTTTGCCTTGTTCTGCACCCTACATATAAGAATACACTGATTATACCTAGCTTGCCAACCTTACGTGACAGAAACAAAGCGTAATTTATATTTGTCTCTATTGTCGTAAAGAAAAGCATGACTACTAAAAGTGAAGTTGATTGAAAATGCCTGTTAAATTCTTGAATAAAGGAAACACCATAGGTAACTTTGTCCTAGCTAACGGTGTAGTAATGGAAATATTGGGATGGATTCACTTGTCTCCGATGTAGATGCTACTATTTGAGTCGAGCTTGGTTTTCGATGGTATATATATCAATCGCCTATGACACTGTCACGTACGACCATAGGATCTAACTCAGAAATGAAGGCCTTTATATAATCTTATCGCGCAAGAATCAAGGCCTTCAGTCATCATCATAACTCTTCGAAGTATAACAAGTACGGCGTCACCCGTGAACTCTTCTCCTGCTCTGTCTGCCAAGGGTGATCACGGTCCTGCCTCAGACAAAATTCTGCCCTGGTGATTGTAGGTACGCTGTTCCCTTAGCTTCTTCCACCTTGCAGTGATGAAAGTAGGTTGCTCAGCATGCTAATAGTGTATCGTGGCCGGAAGTTGGTGTCCGGGAGGTTCCATGAACATGATGAAAACCTCATGAGTTGCCCGCGTACTCATATAACTTGCCCATGTACTCATTCCCAGTCCCCAACCAGGGGCTTCGGCGCTGTGAAATTTCAAGATTTGCAATGGAGCACGAGCGGACTGACACTACTTATATGTAACGAATTTTTGGTTACTCCAATAATTTATGAGCTTTACATACGTCTGGCTCCGGCTAATAAGGAAGACTTTGGGAATATAAAATCTACGTTGTTGAAAATCGTGTAATGGATAATATTCTCTTTCAATAAATTCCCGCATCAGTATTTTGTAGTGGTGGTACCTGAAGACAAGGGGAGGGATGAATAGGGGGGAGAGGCTAGCAAAATCACGTGTAGGCCCCGCTCTTTTACTTGTGCAGTGCCCCTTATGCATTATGTAGTAATAATGCTTAATTAATTAGGTACCTACCCTAATTACGAGGCTGCCTACCTTAGGTAGGTACATCGGACTTTAGATAGGTAAGTACGTACCTACTAGGTACTAGCAGCTAGCAGTTAGTAAGGCCGCAACGCCGACCAACCAAAGGTGTCGTTTTCATATGAGAGCTTCCTCGATCACCTTTCACAGCACAACCCCCTCCATCGTCACCATTCTCACCTTTCCATCCTGAGCGACTGCATCTGCGCCGGCCGCAATTCTGCGATATCGAGATCGACATAGAGATCGACAGCAACATCGACATCAAGACATCTGCCATCATGGATAACTTCAAGGCTTTCAGCAATAGCCTGAGGTAAGTGCATTATCCGGGAACCCTCTGTTGAACTGCCGCAAGCTTGACGTTGATTCTCATAACAAAGCAGCAACATCGGCTCCCAAATCACCCCATTCGCCTCCCGTACGTTCCAATACACCAAGGAGCAACTTGGCCAAGCCGATGACAAGGTTCGTGTCTTTTCTACTGCATCCTTGAAACTACCTAATGCTAAGTTCTACAGACCCAGCTTCCTCCCGATTACATCGACCTGGAGAAGCGCGTCGATGCTCTCAAGCAGGTCCATCAGAAGATGCTCGCTGTGACGTAAGTGCGACTCAAATACACCGGCGGCTTGGCTTTTCCTGAAACCTAACGTCTCTTCCATAGCTCTCAATACTCCAACGAGCCCTACGATTACCCTCCCAACATTAAGGAGACATTCTCGGATCTCGGTCGCACCGTCAGCGAAAAGGTCCATCTTCTTTCTACTGCCACCACCCCCGCTGAAGCCCAAGCTGCCTTGACTGCGCCTCCGACCGCGAAGCCCCAGCCTAAGACCTTCAGCCACGCCATCGCACGTGCTAGCTTGGCCAGTTCCCAGCTTCTGCATCAGCAGCACACCGGCGCCGGCGAGGATCCCCTTGCGACCGCCCTCGAGAAGTATGCGCTGGCTTCCGAGCGTGTCGGCGAGGCCCGACTTGCACAAGACGCGCAGATTCAGAGCAGATACCTGGCTGGCTGGAACACCACCTTGAACACCAACCTGATGTTCGCAACTCGTGCGCGCAAGAACGTCGAGAAGGCCCGCCTGACATTGGATTCGGTCAAGTCTCGTGCCAAGGGTACAACCTGGAAGATGGGTCCCATCTCCCCGCGCGACGAGCACCCGCCCTCCACCGAGGAGCTCAGCCCCGAGGCGCAGGAAGAGATTGAGAAGGCCGAGGACGAATTCGTTACCCAAACCGAGGAGGCCGTCGGTGTCATGAAGAACGTATGTCTTTTCCCAAAGACCGGTGTTGATATGCATATTTCTAACTTGCGTTATTCTAGGTTTTGGATACCCCCGAGCCTCTCCGCAACCTTGCGGAGCTCATTGCTGCCCAGGTTGAGTATCACAAGAAGGCCTACGAGATTCTAACCGAGCTTGCTCCTGTCATTGAGGGTCTCCAGGTTGAACAAGAGGTCAGTCAACCCCCTCCCTGATTATACAGAATTCGTCCCATTAACAACGTCATTGTAGGCCAATTACCGCAAGAGCCGCGAGACCGCCTCTTAGATGGTTAATGCATAAATAGAACTATACATATGCTGCACTAGGTGCTTATATCTACATAGACGGCTGGCACAGTCTACTGCACACTTGGACGAGCCTATAGGTGGTCTTGAGGACCTGCGACCAGGACCGTGGATATGTTAGGATCTGTTTTCCTTAACTTTTGACAGGCCAGGCACACACGTGCCAGAGCAAGTTGCAAGTATAAAAGAGAAAACCCGAAAGCTGTTTGTAGTGATTCGAGTGGACGGATTATGTTTCAGTTTCTAGCAGCCTGTTTCACAAGTCTCTTTTTCAGGCAGTCAATTGAGTTTTGATTCTGCCAGTAGTTTTGGCACGCCGCACGCACCCTTGTATCTCGAGTTTGAGCTGATAAATGCACTACCGTAAATAGTGAGCTTTCTAGGTAGATCTTTCGTGTCAGGCATTTCGGCTAGAATTCTTTGTATCGATGAGAGCTGATTAGGTTGACTTGATTGACTAAGTATGTCATCATTCGATCTAGCATCAGATATGCTTCGCCTCAGTATTCAGTAAAACAACAAACTATTTACAGATCACATAGCGATCCAGACTACATATAAGTTATAAATCGGTGCGCAGTTGTATACCATGTCCGCCAAGGCTGTCGTCGTCGCTCTTAGTGTAATAAAAGCCAGCAGCAGCAGCCATAGCGATGGGACGCCGCCCCCCTGGAAACGACTCTGGAGCGACACAAGCGTGAGCACGTTCCTGTTCGTGCTGCTCTGGCAGCTCCTCATCGCGTGCGCCGTGCACGCGGCAGCGGCGACGGCGACGGCCCGCGCTCCCACCACGCCCGGGACGACCAAAGTTGGTGCACCTCTCGCCCGTGGGATATCACACATTTATTATTCCACCTTTATCGTGGTGGTGGTGGGGATGTGGATGAGGATGGAAAGGGGGATGAGGATTTTATCGACGAGAACGAGGAGGCTATAGATACGAAACCTTCCCGTCGCGGCTGATATGGATGGTCCAGGAGGGTCTCGCACGCTTAGGCGAGGCGATGGTGGCGTTTGCGGGACGGCAGGGCTGAAAGGGATCGGATGGTGTAGGTTGAAGGCCTAGTTGCATTTAAAAGGGGAGGGGGTTTATGATGCTCATGAGTAATGAGATATTAAATACCTAGGTATATAAGGTAGCCAATCCACCAGCTACATAGGTAGATCCGGCATGTACCTAGGTACATCTTACCTCCAAGGCTGTGTGGGGTGGTCAATGCACCAAGGGTTTAAATGCAAATTTTCTCAAGCTACGCTAGATTCTCTGGGCCACGCCTAATACAACACCCAATCCCTTCTTTTTGGTGTGCTTTTCGTCATCCAACAGTTGCTTACATGCATGTATAACATATCTTTTCAAAACTGCCTATATGTAGGTACTTCTATTTCACTCGACAGGTGTTGCACAGGTGGTTTAACGCATATATTGGGGAAGCATAAGCCCCTTCCATTCGAGGCCTGGCGGTGCGCTGTCGTAGCCGGCCACCTCGAACCAGGACTCGAAATAGCTGCCCATCTCAGACTAATAGTCTAAAAATCAAATTACAACCCTAACGCTATCCTCCCTTCCATCTGTCCAGCCCTATAGGCATCACCAAACTAGACGAACCACCGTCGAGGGATAATAGACGGGATAAAAAACCTCCGACCACGACTAAAAACCACCCCCTTCATTGGAGGTGGAAAAGTGAGGTGACGAGGGGAAAATCCTTCGCGTTGGACATGCGGCGAAGGAGGCCCCTATAAGGGCCTCATCGTCGAGGTCCGTGCGGGTGCTAGCCTGTTGGATAATAGAACACACCATCCTCCATGGCGCCGCCGCGCCCTCGGCCAAGAAAACAAAAGCCTTCGTAAGTCTACCTTTTGCTTTTATTTATACTTTACTAATAATGCTTTATAGGAGGTAGAGGAAGAGGAGGAGGTGGAAATAATGGTGGAGGAGGAGGAGGATGATTGGGCATTTTAAGCCCATAATAATAACGACGACGACGACGATGGCGATAACAAGTTATTGTTTTTAGCCTTTGCTTTGCGCCTATGGGCCAGCCCGGGGTCTCTCCGGATCAAACTAGTTTTATCAACGTTTGCGTTCCAGATAGTTTCGCTCAATTTCATCCACATTAAAATCCATTCCTTTTATTATTAGTCCGTAGTGAAAACACGTTTTATATGTTAATTAATTATATGTTAAGTTTTATATTTAAAAAGAAAAAAAAGGGGTGTTTATTTTATTTTATTTATTAATATTATTTTAATAATAAAATATTTAAATATTTTATATTTTATTTAATATTATAAAATTTCTTTTAATACGTTTTATAATATTTTTATATATATTATTTTATATAATGTCTTTTTACTTCGAGGTACTTAATTATTATTAACTATATGATTTTTATAAACTAATAAAGTTGTTTATATATAGTAACTTAAGCATCACAAATCTAAACGTAGCTGTATCTTACGTGCTTATATGTGACGATCACCTCGAATATTGGCGTCAAGTCTACCTCCTAAGTCCAAGATCCGATTATGTTTTGTAATACCTAAGTGGATTTGGTTTAGCTACCTATACCTGATTATATCTTCACTCGGAACCATGTAGGCTCTCCTACATCACATTCAAGGAGGTCGGGGACAGCTCGTGAGTGACATGATAAGTGATACCTAGGTACCTACCTCATGTATCGATCACATCGATATCTGGCAGGTAGAGTGGGAGTACAGTGAGCTAAGTTATATCTTTCTCACCGGCGAACCAATGATATTAGCAGGTATTAACCACAGCCATCTACGTCACCTACTTACCTACTGGTCCTCATAGGGGGTCAACCCTTACAGTGTTCTATCTTGTTACAAGAATCCGAATGACATAATTGAAGCATAGGTATGTACCTAGGTAGGTAGGTACTAAAATGAGGTGCTTGGCTGGTTCAGTTTATAGCTGTGGCCCACTTTAAGTCATAATCCCCCACATCTGCACGTGATCTTGAGCTCTGACGTCTCCCAAGCTTCCGAATCTCAATTACCCTCATCATATCGACCCAAGGCGATCCCCCTCAATCCCGAGCCAATTGAACCCGCCCCCTCGAACCACGGATAAAAAAAAGGGACGATGCGGCCGACACTCAGACTCCTCGCGAGCGTCAAGCCGCGCTACCTGCAGCCCGGCAACCCGACGGGCCTCACGGGCCTGTACACGCACGGCTCGCCGCGGTCGACTCTGCTCTACCTCTACCGCCTCACGCTCGACAAGCTGGGGCGGATCCCCGAGTCGTCACTGTACCGGCAGTCGGCCGAGGCGCTGACGCGGCACCGCCTGGCCGTCGTCGAGGCCGCCGTGCCCCCCGGGCACCGCGAGTGGGCCGAGCGCCACGCCCGCCTCCTCGACGCCCACCCCGACGCCCTGCAGAGCCAGTTCGGCCCCGCCGCCGCCGTCCGCGTCGCCGGCGGCGTCGCCTTCGCCGAGCGCCCCGACCCGCCCAACGTCGACGAGCGCTACGAGGAGTGGGACGGCGAGGAGCAGGACCTGCCCGCCGACGAGGGGCTGCGCGGCCGCGCCGAGCGCAGCGACATCCTGCGCCTTCAGCCCCGCTCCAAGTGGACGCAGGGCGCCGTCCCCGAGGACGAGGCGTGGGAGCCCGAGCCGCAGATGACTGCTGACCAGTAAGTCTCTTTTTTTTTCTTTTTTTTTTAAAAAAAAGTTCTCGGTGAAAATAGGAGGTTTTAGGGGGGGAACCCTTGCCATTTGTGCTGACGCTGTAGTAGGGTTGAGGAGGTCGAGCGGAAGATAGGTGGTGGCTTGATAGAGGAGGTGGTGCAGACGGCGGAGAACGAGCTGAAGCTCGTAGATGTTATGTATGACGCGAAGGTGTAAGTTTTCCTCCGAGTTTTTCCCCCTCGCAGCTCGGCTCGGCTGGTCTACATAGGTGCGCTACCTATGAGCCGAACCAATGCTAATTATGCGCAGGTGGGAGACCCTAGAGGAGAAGCCGGCCGAGGGCCAGTGGACGTACTTTGAGCGACACTCGTAATAGACGATGCTCCCCAATCCAACCCTGTTATTACGACATCGTTACCTGAACGTGAGCTTTTGCTGCCGAGAAACTGGGTTGTTTCTTCTAGTTCTGGCCAGGGAAGAAAAAAATTGTATCAGTAGAAGGAAATGCATTTGTACATATGCCATGATGGCAAAATTTCCTTTTGATATCTTTTGATTTTTCCACTGACGCTGTTGCCCACAGTTTTGTGCTGCTACGAAGAGGTACATGGATCCTATTGCCCTTGACTCCTAACCTGAATATTCCGCTTTGCTGTTCTCATTTACCGCTAATGAGGCTGATAAGTCCGGTCAATCCAATACGATACCGGAATCAACGATACCTTACTCCACGATATCGGCTCACGATATCGGCTCCTCTGAGTCAATATAGTCCCTGTAGACCACTTCACTCAGTGCTGTCAAGGTCCGCCTGTGTGGTGTTAAGATCCTCTGGTTGATCATGAACGGGTTAGACGTGGCGGTGAAGAACGCGACTCGCAGAATTATGCAGTATCTCGCCCACTCGCGAATCCGGAGACGAAGACCGGCAGACTTGGCATACACGTCGTAGAAGCGGCAGCAGGTGTACGCGAGACTAAGGATCGAGCGCTCCCCGTGGCAGTTATCAAAGATCGCCTGCCTTAGCTCGTAAGGGAGGTAGTCTATGGTTCTGGGGTAGTTGGTAGTGTTGTTGCTGCCGCCAGGGTCTTTATCCGCTGCGGCCACACGGACTAGCTGCTGGGTGTCTTCCCCCATCGTGACGTCGGCAGTGGTAGTCATGATGGTATCTGTCACGGTGGTCTGCTCCTCCATGTTGCTAGTGTATTCTTGACAAGGGACGAGAGAAATGTAACTACGATTGTTGGTTGCGGGGGTCTTTATAAACGAAAGAGGCTTTTGAGGAGAGCCTTAGGTGTGCAAGGGCGAGAAGGTTTATATATGCCAGTGTGTACGTAGTATGTATGTCTTTGTTCGGGGTGAAGAATGCGAGAAATGGTAGATGTACAGGATTGTGCCAAAAGACTATACAAAAATCCAGCGAGGTGTTGACGGGTTTAATAAACGTGACTTGTGTTGTGTTGTGTGTTGCAGAATGTTTGTTCCGTGCAGAGTATCCATTTTGTCCTGCTTGTCACGGCGGGGTGATTGGATTTGTTGGTGGAAAGCGATACCAGGTAGGTAGGTAGCGGACTGCAGTTTCCTTCGGTTGCTGGATATCATTACCATCTGTCACTTGATAGAATTTATGTCTGAAGTCCTGAGGAAGGAGCTCGGGATGTAGCTTTTCTCTTCCATTGCGAAGAGGTTAGGGAGGCGCTAATGCTACAGCGGCTCGGCCCGCATTCGCCACATTTCAGAGTTGAATTCAATTCTTTCTTCCGCCTACCACCACCAACAACCACTTACAACACACTCCAAGACCTGACAACTTACACATTGCGTATGACAAAGTGATGGTGTATCACATCTACCGTCGCCATGGGACCATTTGCCCTTTCCGTACCCAGCTATATGCTGGGAGTGCACACACGCAAGCACACGAGGAGAGACGAAAGCCGACATCCCTCATACTCACCCTCTCCTCCTTTGCCAGATACGCCATCCTCAAATCTCCCCTCGGACTCGATCAACCCGCTCAGCCATGCTCCAGATACCCTCCGCCAATTTGCTGTAGCTGGACTGTCGCCCGAGGATGAACTGCCATCAAAACTCTATCCTTCATTTCCACACAAACCGTTACCTCCAGAGTATCCTGCAGGTAATATAAGGAAACGCAGGAGCACCAACATATCGCGTATAAGCGCTGGCGAGAGCGAGGTGGAAACTGATGTCACCAGTGTCAGTAACAAGAGAGAAGTTACAGTGCAGCAACACTCAGCACGGCTCAAGCATGTCAACACCATTACGGCTATCATGCACCGCTGTCTCAGCAATGGCGATATAACCCGCGCGAAGCGGGCATTCGGACTGCTGGTCCAGACGAAAGAGATAGACATCCGCCTAAACAACCTCTGGGCGGTTGGATCTGAGATCCTGATGCGCGACGGCGAGACAGCGCAGAGCAACATACAGGCACCCAACTCTCGCTGGGGCAGTGCCGCCAATGTTGAGAAGGTCAAAGATTACTTTGAGAACCTCATCCAGCAGCACCCTTACGATCCGCACCGGCCACACCTGACTAGCGCGATCAACTTCTGGCCGGCGCTCTTTGGCATTGAGGTATACAATCTCAATGCTGAGTTCCAAAGAGCCTCAAACGAGCTTGATTCCGAGGAAGAGGAAGCGGATGCAGGGGTAGATGACTCTCCCGGGCAGATGGCGTACTCGGAAGAAGAACTCGACCATCGAAGACAACGCAGGGAAGAGGCTCGCTTCGAATCGCAATGGGCAGCAAAAAACGAAATACGGCAGGAGACACAAACTGCGGCACAGCGGATCGCCACGAGGATGGACCAGTTGATGGAGGACGCGCCGTACTCAACCCACCGCGAGCTGCTGCATCTTCGGGGCAACATATCCCTCTTCATTGCAGACCTATATCTCCCAGCACAACTAGTCGAGAAGAGCGATTCTATCCTCGTGGAACGCATGGAAGTGTTATCTCTACGAGACGGGGACCTGCGTGCCCACCTTGACGGGCCGGATGAGCACTTCGCGCTAGAGAAGAGAAAAGAGGAGCAAGAGAAGGCGCGGGGCTTCTTCCAGCGGATATTGGACACTGGCGGAGAAATAGATGGCTGGATTCAGAGGTTTATGAATGAAGAGGATCATGAGCATGATATAAGCCTGGAAGATGCTGGGTCTTTGGCGTCTTAGATAACTTTTGATGCGGCTACAACGTTCTATTAGATTCTTAAGTACATTAATACTTTTAAGGTGAGCAAGTGTCTAGGGAATCTTCTGGATTGGACTTCTCTCGCATGATCTCCCCACATGTATGGAATATAAGATTTTCAATGACCAGGATGGAAACATCAGGGATCAAGTCACTTTGTTCGAAGGATAGCTGCAGATTCATAAATGCAGGTCCCGGTTCAAATAATAGATATGGTACTACCGACGAGAAACGGCCAAACGGCTGGGACAAACAGGCCAAAGGACCGACATCTTGAAACTTCATTATACCGTCCTCTCGACATCAAAGGGGTTTTTTTTTTGGCATACACTTTTACCCAAAGGTCTTTAAATTAGACTTCCCCCTTCATGGCGATCTCCAGTAGGTTCACTTCATCTAATATATCCTTCATCCCTGAATACGAATAGTAGACGGATGGTGATGGCAGGAAAAGCAAACGAGAGCACGACTCTTAACCATGCCACGATCCTGGCCCGTTTAACGACTCTTTCAGGCTCATCACAACTAGATTCTCTTAGTACTTACATATCGAACCTCTGCGACGCTGTTACAGGAGAAGATTGTAACGACAGTGATGGCAAAGGTGACTCCCTGCCCGCCCTCGAGACCGAGATAGAGGCCATCGCGGACCAGCTCGGTGACCTCCTCCTGAACCATGACGATTTGCTGCAGCATTTTGTAGCACATGTAATAACACTGTTTGGTCCGGCGCTGATATCAACACCATTATCATCCTCAACGTCGAGACGCAGTCCCGCTTTTCTTTCGAACCCTTTCAGCTCCAGCAGCAACAACCCCCCAGACAGTCGTTTACATACGAATAGATACAGTGGCATCCCATCAATGGGTAGAAGGGGGAGAAGAGGCTCGGATGGAAGTATAATTGGATCCCAGCACGGATATCCAAATGTACGACAAGGCTATGCCGGTGGTGAGCAGTTGTATGACGGGGTGCAGGCGATCTGGCACACAAGCGCGCGTATCAGTCGTATGCAGGATCTGGGGCAGTCGATGGTGCAGTCCGTGTCGGACACGGTGCAGGACGTGCTGGCAGGGCAACAAGAGATGCTAGCACGGGAGGCTATTGCTGTAGCTGCGATCGAGGCCCAAGAACAACAGGTCGAGGGCGAGGAGGACGATAAACCAAGGCCTACTACGATTAGAGGAGCTACTCGGTCTGACGCGTCGGTATCATCATCGCAATCTACAAGAACGGAAGCGGACGAGGTCGAAATAGGAAAACCAACAGATGCCGCCGCCGCAGTGGCAACAGCAGAAGCAATGTTCGATACTACCGGCCCAGATCCCTACGAGGCACTAGTACAGAGAAATTTCCGGCTACTTCTCCGCCGAGGCACCGTGTGCGCCACCCTCCATAGCATATTCGCATCGGAGGGGATCGCGTGTGCCCAGGAGATGGCAGCGTACGTAGAGGGGTGGCAGCAAGGCAGCCCAGGCCCCCAGCACGCTCATGCTCGCAGAGGATGGCCTCGTCACCCCCGTCGTGCTGGCTTAGAGAGGTCAGGCAGAAATAGGAGAAGCTGGACGAGAGGGGAAGAATTCATTGATAGCACCACCGCCCTCTACGATCTCTACTACCATAACGATAACGGCAGCGACGACGATTACGACGAGCTAGATAGCCGGCCTTACCGGCAACCGCCGCCGCCGCCGTCACCGGCGTTAAGCGCGCAGCTCAAGAGGCGTATATTCGACCTCCTATTGCTCGAGCTAGCCTCGGTCGTCGCGTTCCATCGGTTTCGGGACCTCCTCCCTTAGGGCCCAGACTCTTCCGACTCGGAATAAGGCAAGGGGGGGTGGGTATACATCGAGGCCGACGCGTAGGTGCTATTGGAGAGAGCGATGTTAAGGGGTGGTTGCCGAGAGCGGCCTTTGCCAATGGTCCCGGCAATAAAGCCTAGTACATTTAGGGGAGGGGGGAGGGTACGGATACGAGCCGACGGAGTTTATCCCCAGACTATCCACTGCAGTTCGAGAGAGATGATATCTGGGAATGAATGAGATTCTACATGTCCTATTGTAGGTCTCTCTGGTTTAGAAAGATTTCGGAGCAGAATAATGTTTGATTATTTAGCACAGTCTGGGCAACGAAGGACAGTGATAATGCATTTCTCACCTACCTCAACCAGGGAAGAAAAGGGGGGGTAATGAGAGGCTTGACGAAGCAAAGGGATATCAGATCATCTTGTAACCACCGGCAGAAACTCCCAATAGATAGTAATAGCATTAGTAAACAATCACGCACGAGAGAACAACTGACACTTATTCCTCTCCCTTAAAGAGGACCTCACTTGGTCCGTTTCCCTGCCAGCCCTTTTTTTTTTTGTGGTTGATAAATCCCGATCTTTACCTAATCATACACTTTGTTTCTCGCCGGCCGTGGCCAGTTGGGAAAAGTGAAAATACTAGAGTTACATGGGGGGGCAAAAACACGGCTTCGAGAGGGAAAAAAAAAAAAGACCATAAACGATTCGAAAAATATGTTAATGTGCAAATTTTGCCATGCGCCCTTCCCACCTGCACGCAAGGTGCATACATATGTTATCTTTCTCTTTTTCCCACATAAAAAGAAGAAGAAAAACCGATAAAACTCTCTCCTCCCCCCCCCCCCCCCCCTCTCTCTCCCTCCTCCCTTGATTATTTTCCACAGTTTTTTTTCCCGAACTCCAGCCCTCCCCTTCTCCCCCCCTTTAAGCATTACCTAGCTGATGAAGCAGAGGCAGCCGAGGCCGAGGTAGAATATGAGGAGGGGGTAGACGGCGATACCGACGCGGTTCTTGACGACGCCGCTGCCGCCGAGGATGCTGACGCCGGCGGCGAGCGACCAGGCGACGAGCACGAGGTAGACGGGGATGCGCGGGATCGTGGGCAGGCCCAGGGCCGACATGAGGGAGGCGATGACGAGCGGGAAGAGCGTGTAGCCGATGATGCATACGCTCTGTGCGAAGGAGCTGGCCATCCACTGTTAGTTTTTTTTCTTCTCCTTCTTCTCTTTTTATCGGTCCCGTCTTCCGAAGCATACGGCCTTGTCTACTCACTTCCCCCCTCCCCCCACTAAAGGAGTGGAGAAGGTAGAGATGGAACTAAAAAAAGGGGGGGGAGGGAGAGTAGGGGAGAGGGCATGAGAGAGACTGAGATAAAGGGGAGATGGGGGAAGCAAACGTAAAAACAAAAAAAACTTACACATTCCCACCCAGGAGCTTAATCTGCAGCGTGACGACGGCCTCGCCGATCCACACGATGGCGAAGACGCCGCTGAAGACGACGTCGCGCTGGTCGCCCTTGGCGCGGAAGCTCAGCAGCAGGGACAGCAGGAGGCAGAAGATGAGGGGGCCCCACATGTCCCAGTCGCGGAGGCCGGGCGACATGTTGTTCTGGCTCAGCAGGGCCTCGGGGTCCATGACGCGGCCGGCGAGGGACTGCAGCTCCTCGCGGGCGGCGGCCGCCAATCCCGCGCCACCGCCACCTCCTCCGCGCACGAGGTTGGCGTAGGCGCCGCGCGGGTTCTCGAACAGCATGCTGCCGCCGAGCAGGTAGCGCGGCCACAGCACCTCGCGCATCTTGGACCAGACGGCGGCGAGGTCGCGCCGCAGCGTCTCCCACACCGACTCGTCGAGCGTGCTCTGCGGCGCCCGCCGGTCCTCCCCCGGGATCCGCGACGTCAGGTACCCCTCGTTCAGCGGCCGCGACGACGACGAGGCCGACGCCGACGCCGACGCCCCCGCCGGGGCCGGGGTCGAGGAACCGATGGCGCCCGTCAGCGGCTCGCGCTGCGCCTGCGCGTTCGATATCGGGTCGTCGAAGTCGTCGAGGTCGGCTGAGAGGGAGAGGCCGATGTCAGTAAAGATAAGATAGATGGGTAGACGGATGGATGGATGGATAGATTAGGAGAAGTGGGCTGGCTGCTGGTGGGTAAGAGCATGATGAGTTGTAACGGGGGGGGCGGGGGCCAGGCAAGCGGGCGCTCGGCCTGGTCGCGAGGGGGAATAATGAATTTGATATTCGGCTTACCGTCATCGGGGTCGATGAGGTCATCGTCGTCTATTTGCGGCTCGTCGTAGCGGTGGTGGCTTGAAGAGGCCATGTTCGCAATCGTGATTTACAAGTAGTGATGGAAATCTCGTGTGGGCTGGTCTCGCTCCCGCTCTCCACAGGCCGGCCGGAAAGGTAAGTATCGTCGGGGAGACCGCGTCGTATATCTCCGTATCAAGAGATCAGACCCGGAGTTAGCAGCTCGAGAGTTCGTCTGAGTTAGTTCGTTCAAGCAAATGTGGTGGTGATGTGGTCTTTACAGCTTCCAGGTGTCAATTGAACAAGGTTCGTACCAAGCTCCGTGTGGTCCAAGCTCTCGGGTAAATGTGGACCTCATTGTTAAGTCATATACTTCAATAACCAGACTATGATGGCTGTAATGCAATAATTTAAGAGTTTATGCAAATAATGGCTTATTTATATGCCAATGAGAAGTAGGTATAACTTGAAGGATTCCTTCCACAGGAGAGAATCAAGAGTAAGGAAGCAGGTATAGAAAACGACTTTCACTTATAAATGAAGCTAAGGTTACCTAGGTACGGACCGAGATTGAATGGCTGTCGTCACACACACAACCATAGGTGATATCGAGTATAAATCGTAGAGACAAAAGCATTCCTCTCTCACTCTTAATTATTATAATACCAGGTAAGTATGTATCGTAGGTATATGCCCCCATTCTATGCTACCTGCATGTATACACTAGAGAGTAGAGAAGTATAAGAGAAGCAAAAAAACACGCCTATCAGATAATAAAAAAGGGGTATCTCTGATTTTCCCAGAACCTGTTTTGTTACTAGCTCCGAAGTATACAGGTTCTCACAAATTGGGTATGCCATCTTTCTTCAAAATATAAAACCCCCCTCCTTTCCCGTTTACGATGAAAAATAGTAGAGCCTGGTAGTCCTAAAGTAGGTATGTTATAACCATTCCGACCCGTTTTCCGGCTGCCGCTGGATGCAAAAAATCATAGATGTTTGTGAACCTTCCATATACTCGAGAAAAAAAATTTAGTTCAACCCATCTCTCTCTCTCTCTCTCAGTCCATATAGTCCTCGACATGTGCGAATCCAAGAAGCCTTCTGAAACCAAGAAAAAAAAGTTCGCACAACGCCGCGCCTTCATAAAATATGTATATAGTAAGGAAAACCCAAAAGTAAACCCTCGCTAATGTGTCCTAAGTGCGTTACGTATTTTCTCCCAAGCCATGTAGTGTAATATAGAAATAGCAATATGTGACATGCCCTCTACTGCTACATGTGGCGTCTGTAGTTCGGTGGCGGGTCTCCGAAGGCATGTGGTTGTGTCGTCGGGATCGGGTAGCTATTCGCGTTTTGTTGAGCGTACGAAGCCGACGCCTCTACCCACGGCTCCCGCGGTGGGTAGTTATGATATTCGTGAGGAGGTTGAGGCTGTTGTCGTATTGGAGAGTATGCCCATGGTTCCCGACCCGCCGCGTACGGCGTAGAAGTCGGCCACGTCGGATTAAGCCGGCTAGTATCGCCATTGTTAAACCCACCTGGCGTAGAGGCGTAAGTCCGAGGTCTTTTGGTGGCGAAGCTAGGTCCATAAGGTGGCCCAGAAGCCATGCTCGGCCCACCCGGTTTATTCTCGCTCGATGAATTTATCCATCGGCCAGTTGGCAGAGGCTCCGGGCCAAGGTATGACGTTTTCGGGGCACTGGGATCCCATACGGGAAGACCGTCGGGCGGTAGCGCGTCCCCGGTGGGTATGCCGTGCCCATACGAAGCCATGTTGCCGTTAATGCCTACGAGCGCCCAAGCGAAAACAGCTACGTCGCGAATCGACTTCATCAACTGATCTATTGGAGGTCCGCCCGCCGCCTTGACATGTTCCTGCAGCGGCATAAACTGGGGCAGCAAAGGCGGTCGGAAGGTATAGAAAAGTTCCGGTGGATAGTATGGCCGGATAGGTTGGTCGCTCCAAGGAGCGGCAAACAACCCGTTCTCGAAGTCGATCGGAAGTAGGGGCGGGTGAAGCGAAGGGATCGGCGGTCGAGCTTTTCTGAGAACCACCACGAGCCCATCAGAAGTGCAGGAAACTACTGCTTCAAGTTCAAATGTGGGGATCGGTTCCGGTCGCCGACTCCGTCTTGGCCGTCGACTTGACTGACGAGACTCGCCCGGTCTATGGTACATTTCCGTATCTGGTAACGATGGAAATGTGGCGGCGAGGGGCGGCGACAAATCAGCTTCGGTTTTCAGGTTAACGATGGTAGCGGAGTCGGACGGCCTAGGACTGCTCATCGCCTCGGTCTTGATCTCGCGATCTGTCATGCGATCTGAGTCTACATCCATGGTGCTATCCAGATGCGCACCACCATCCGAGTCGCTGTTACCGCTAGCTATGTCTTCACTCTCCTCGTCGCTCGGCTCTTCGTCCTCTTCCTCTTCTTCCTCTTCGAAGTCTTCTTCCCGCCGGGGATCCCGATACCAAAACCGAAGATACGCTATCGAGTCGTTGGCTTTGGCGCTTTCTAGACATTTGATGGCATCCGATAAACAATTCTCGGCGATACACTCGTAGAAGCTCTTGTCCTGAACCTGATCTGGTCTAACTCCCAATATCGACGCAACGGCATTGGTTGCAAACATTACTGTCAACGTCCTAGTGAATCGGTTCAATATCAAGGCCGCGCGGGGCTCCCTCTCCATCGGCTGCATCTTGAATTTCGGCGACAAGTGCTCTAGCATATGGTATCGAGGGTCCCTTGGCGAGCAGGAGAAAATACGTCGGATCTGAGGCGCCTCAATCGCCCTTCCTACCGATTAGTTAGCAGGAATATTGACTTAACAGCAGACTTCCCATGTGCGTACTTTCGCTCTTTTCGCCTCGCCGGTAGATACTCGTGCTTGCGACCAAGACATCGTGGACTATCGTAAAACAACACTCGCAGCTGATCCACTGGCCATCTCTCGACAAGATGCGGACATAGTGCAGGACCGCAGCCTTATCAAGCAAGACACCTCTGCTGTGTACGGAACGCGCGAAGGGCACCTCGTCCGGGTGAAAATAGTCGAAACATGATTTACCCTGGACGTCCTGCGATTGGTATCCAAGGATATCAACTATTGACTCCGATGCAAAGAGGATGTTGGCATCGGGCGAGAGATCTGTGAGACACGAGCAGTGAGCCACGGCATACCAGGCCAAGTGGAGAAATGTGAATAAATGGGTTCGTTTCTTTTTTTTTTCTTTTCGTCTTCTTCCGCATTGTGAGGCTGGGAAAGGACCAGGTGTTTAGAGAAACTCACTATGAATGGTTATGAAAGTCTGCTCCATGGGATCGATTCTACTTCCAGCGGGCTGGAAGATGTCGTGTTTATTTCCAGCGGGCTTGAAATTGCACCCATAAGCCAGGGCCGGACGGTCAAATACAGCTTGCAAGGTGGGTTTTGCTCTGGAGGGCGCCCAGAAAAGCTCCGAGGACCAGCAGAATGTGGTGTTCCAAACCCGGGCTGAAAACAACAAGGGCCTGATGGCAATGGCAAGTTCCGAAACTCGAGTTTCGCAGGACTTGGTTGGGAAGTCGGCTGTTCACGACAGTTGTGGAAAAGCTCAGGCGGACGAGCCAACAAGATGTCGCTGGATAACCGAGTATTGTATGACACAGATCCCGCCGTCACCTTTCGGGTGGGTGAGAAGTACCACAGACTGTTCCCCAGAAGAGGTTTCGTGTAATGGACTGAGAGATTGGGGGGTGCGGCTTTGTGCAGGGACGAGGCCTGGAGAAAAGTGCTGTCAAGGCCCTCGTTCGCCTACCGACGAGCCAGAGAGTCGTCTCTGGGGTGTCACGATGGCCCTCGCGTCTGTCGGCTTGGTGCAGCTGTGGACGGCACCGGGGGCGCAACAGCACTGGCGACGGTAACCACTCAGAACCGAGTCTTCGGGGTGAAATATGGGGCGAATAACGGGTCCAGAGGCCTGGAGGTGACGGGACTTGACATACAGGGAGAGGGACTATCTGTCGAGTTGGGGCGGGAAGACCAGAGGCTGGGTTTGGAGGCGAAGATGGAGGAGGAGACGACGGTCGGCAGGATTGAATATATTAGGCAGCGGGATGTCGGGACGGGGAAGGATTAAGAAGAGCCCAACAACATGTGTGTGTGTAGTAGGTATGACCCGGGGCAGGTTTTGGAGTCCAAGGAAGATGCTTGAGCTATGCAGCTACGGGAGAAGCGTCAAGGTAGAATTCTGTGATGACATTGGAGGAGGGAAGGGGGGGGGGGTTCTCGTTGTTGTCTTTGTAAGAATTCGACAGCAAAGTATCCCCATTCGCCAGTGTCCACAGGCCCAAGTCAAGCAAGGCAGAGTAAAATATAACGTACATACATGTATGTAGGTATGTATGTGTGTATGTAAGTGGGTGGTAAGGTATGTAGGTAAGGTAGTAGTAGTAGTTGTAGGTAGGTAAGTAAGGTTATTATTATGTTGCTGTTACGGAGACCCAGAGCCGGTCTGGTACATGGAGGTGTTAGATTCTGGTGGTAATGTACGGGACAACAATACATGTTAGCTAGGGTCAATGGTACATAGGTCAGTATTTTAGTTTTCTCTCGTTGCTGTATTCCAGACTCACCCGCACACTTACACACATGTACACACATACATCCACGCATGCCTCCCTAGTTGGTATACGTGCATGATGGCCATCCACTTGCAGGCGCCTGCAGGGGCTTGGAGGGGTCCCTTGAACTGTGAAGAACCACCTCAGTTGCCAGGCGAGGGAAAAGCCAAGGACGCACCCATGGGCCCCCAGATCGCGGCAAACGTGCTAAATTACTCCGTGGTCGTGCTGCGCGTATACCGGCGATTCAGCGCATCGGTGGGGAAAAGGGGAAACGAGGGAAAGAAGTTTGCCTCGAAAAGTCCAAGCACCGTTAAAAGCTTAGGTTTTGTCGAAAGTCCATAACCAAACGTTAGCATGCTACGATAATTGATATGAGTGGTGAATACATCATGGGTTGTGAGACGCTTGACCGTTAAGGGGCTAGGCGCGGGAACTTATTGCGTCTCTCCCTCCCTTGGGTCGTGTGGTAACCTAACCTAGTACATAATGTAGGGTGCTAGGTAGCATTGGTGTATGTAGGTAAGTACATACAATCCCTCCCTCCCTAGGTACTACGTACGTACGCCATGTACATAATGCAATGGAAATTCAGGTCTCAATACCTATTAGTTGTCTAAACAATCTCCTATGTAATAGCGCCGAGTACCTTACCTACCTAGCCATTCGCAAAGAAAATAGAACTTAACCCTTTGGACAGTTTGTTCCGGGCTACGCATGTCTACCGAACACTAATGAGTTTATAAACACTAAACTAATCTAATCTAAACTACTTTTGGGGACAGGAAACAAAAAGGTAACGGGCCTACGGTTTAGTACCTACTAAGCTCGGAAATAGGACCTAAGACATGGGTGATTAAAGACGGTAAGGTTCTGTCTATACGACGTCGGTTGAACTTTTGTGCCGGATTAAAGAAATACTACAATGGCATATTAGCAGTACCAAGAACGGAGGGTTGTACTCTTTGGGAACTCATTGCGAATGCTGGGGAGGGGGGTTCCTGCTGCCAGGGTCAGACGGAAGAGATCCCCATTTCGAGTTCTGACAAGTCGCAGAGCTGGCCCAGCAGACCAGCATTCGGCCGGACAGGGGCAGACTGAAGGTTCTACAACAAGACCTCGCGGGACCCATTTGCACGGAGGAGCAAACCAGGTCCTTGGGACCGTTGCTAGGATGCCTCTTAAGCCGGGACGGTCTCCCAGGGGGGGATGGGGCCCAAAGAGGCGGCACATTGAATTGCGCTCTAGTGAGCCGTTGATAATTAACGTCCGTCCGTTTACATATCAAGTCACGATAGCAATCATTGCCATTCTTGTAGTATACCGGGTTGTAGAAATCTCGCATTCGGCTACCATGGAATTGGCTTAATATCAGTCGCCATCATTAGACAGCGCGTGAGGCTGATAACAAGTTAAGCCACATGGATCGATCAGACCGTTTTTACTAACAGCTTGCTCACTTCTCACGACGCATACGTTTCAGGACAAGGTCGAGGCGATGAGACGGCCACTCAAGCAATCAGCTCCCACCTGTTCGTTTATGCTCACGGAATTTGCCGTCTAGAAGTAACAGGTTTTTAGCACTCACTTCAGCTTCGGTCACGGAGCAGGCGTCATTGTACATAGTGAGGCTCGCTCATCTACGGATTACGGATATGGGTATGGGTATGGGTATGGGTATGGGTATGGCAGCTCAGCTTCGAAATCACAGCATGTTTCTTCCCTAGGTTTGAGGTTTGAGGTGGAGCTAGCAGACTGGAGTACCACAATTCTTCAAATGTTACATAGTCTTAGATCCTTGTCTGAGATCAGCAGGATTACTAGTTGCATACGGAGCTAGATACATCCGTAAGGTTAGTGGCAGGTAACGCAACCAAGCTACATCCATACGCTACAAGGTTACCTAGCTACTTAATGGACACGGCTGTCGGTTTCGCCCGGTACTGTAGGCATTGCAGTTCCGACCCCGGGGGCACATGCTCTGCTCAGACAGTTAGTCCAAGGGGGGGGAGAGGACCCTCAGAGGTGGAGGTGTCCCTGACAGCTACATATCTACATGCATACATACCTACCTAGGTACGCATTGTATATCAGATATATACAGGTGGAGACAAGTAATAAACCAAAACACAGAAACGAAGTCAAAGTACCTACCTCGTAAGAAAGAAAGAAAGAAAGAAGGGCGAGGAGATGTAGAGACAGGGCTACATATCCCGTGTGGTAGGTAGGTAACGGATTAAAAGTAATACCTAGAGATAGGTATCTACGTGTAAGTGTTTATGTACCTGCACTTGTACCTCTCTATTATACTCTTGTGTTTCGTGCTTCGTACGGAATTCCACTTATGAGTACAAGAAGCTCTGCCCCCGGCTCACATACAAACGAAAAGACGTCAGTTTTATCTGTTCGCCCAATGCGCTGACTTGTTATGATCGACTACGACAACTCGGTTCCAGTAGTCTCCCAAGGTAGTGGGTAACAAGTGCGCTCTAAACCAAGCAATGCTCCGCAGCTCTCATGTACGATACCTACACTTCGCAAGCAAGGACACACCACCGGTTGTTGCGATTGGGAAACATCAAACCACGATCGCAATCGGCGATGCGTAAAAATGGCCAGGGACCACACGATCGAGAGAGAGAGGGAATAAAAATTTTCTATTTACCTCGTGATTCCAATGACAATGGAAGGAGTTGGAAGTGCGTAAGCCTCGGATGAACGAACATGGCAACCCTTTTTTTCTTCTTCTTCTCTTTCCTTTCAGGTTTGGAGTACCTGTTTCCAGTGCTGATAAAAAAAGAATATGCGAAATTTGATATCGATATTTTAGAGAGCTCTGGTCGGTGTCACGTCGTTTCAACGCGACCGATAACGAGCTACCCCGGCCAACCGCAACCATCGGCGCGCGCTGACTGGCTGATCATCCCAGCTTTGCCAACCCCCGTCGTCAAATCCTCCCCCTCCCCCGTCCCTCTTCACTCATTTTACCCCAAGCTACACCAGATCGTCGGTACATATATATACCCAGGTTAGGGTGTGTGTGAGCTTTGACACATGCCATCAAGGAAACGAAAACCAATAGTTCTGACGGTCAGCTTGGCATCGCTTTTTGCCGCTTGTAAATCATCCTAGCTAGGTACGTTGTACCTATGCCTTGGGTCTCGGGTCAATTAGCTGAAGTTTTCCGGTCGAAAGTCCGGAGCATGCGACGGCGCGTGTGGGTTAAGTAGGGGGGAGGAGTGGGAAGGGGAGGCCGGCGAACCCTTGGTAAGCATGAACGCCGCAGTGTTGTCCGTCCCTCAGCCAGTTTGATTGGGAGCTACATACAATATTCCAACTAGAAGTTGGTGGTAGTCTCAGCCGTGCGCGAACTTTCTGGTATTGGATTTCCTCGAGATGAACCAGAGCTCGTTAGATCGTAGTACGGCTAGTACGGTCACGCAGGGTTTCGAAATCTTCATCAGTTCCGCGGCCACGAGGGCTTCCCAAAACGTGTACGATTGCCATCTCGGTTTCGCTTTAAGAATCTAATTACGTTTGTTTAGGTTGCAGTATATCATGGACAATCCTGACTCAGCGCTTTGCGGTGAGTTGCAGTCGAATGACTCGGTTGCACAGGTGAGATCGACACCGTTTGATATGATGTCAAGTTCGTCGACCTCTTTTCCATAAGCTAGTTTACGCCATGCCTGCCTCCCTGCAGTTTCGACACGTTTTCAGGTCAGAGGCGCCGTCTTGTGGCTTTACAGTTGAACCAACTGCATACTGTGGTATAAGCCGAGTGATTCCTAAAGTAGGAACGCTAACGGGTACCTAGGTTGGTATTTTTGCCATATTTCCCATATTGACATATGGAAATATGGAAATACATCATCTCGTATGGTATTTTTAGCCTACGATCAGCTTGCTAAAATTAAGTAACGGATATAAAAAAGAACAAGGGCAAAATAGGGCCAAGGGCCAAACAGGCCGGTTTTAGTACCTTGCTTAGTGCGCTACCTCCCCTCCCCTATAAGGAAAAAAAGAAATTACCTATCACTTGTACATAGTAAAGCTCGATGTATAGTCGCTCCAACAGGTAGTGAATACCTACCTACATTCAAGTGATGTACATAGTTCGCCGCCATTTCTTTACCTGTCTGTGTGCTAATGGGCATGTCTCTCCAACCAGGGTCCTCTAGAGGTGGACTCTGTTCAAGGATGTTACCCAAGGATCAATAATCGACGGCTTGAGGGCCGCATACAAGGTTTTGTCCCTATAGAATACCTACACATTACATCAGGTATGTAGTGTGTATTCTACGCACAGACATCCCGTGCAGTTGTAAATACCACAGTAGGTTGCAGAGCGACTATATCCGGATATTGTTGGCCTCTCGCTAGGGTTGAAGTCGCAGTAGAGCTCGTGAGTCTATCAAGCCAGAACTTGATTTTTTGTCTCTTCCTGTTACTATAGTATCTGCATATACACGTAGCATGCCTGCTGACCTATACATCTATCTACCCGTATTTATAATGTTCACACGATGCAGACCACTCACTGTCAACTACCTAGACTTCAGCCACATTCTGCGTGCAATAACCGGTTTCCCACGAGCCCGTCTGATGGGTCCACCCGCATTTGATTGGGAGCTGTGGCGTAGCGGGGCCACTCTCTTTCTACGCGGGCGGGCTGAGAATTACGCCAAGATAAGAATCCCCATAAAACGGCAACCAATCATGTCAAAAGTTCCTCGATGCACGGTTCGGCACTGGGTCCGCCAGGCCCCACGTCTTATTACCTCCCCCTGCTTGGATATATTATCTGATTACTGATCTTTCCTACATGTACCAAACGATCCCTCCTCAACGCCTAGTCTCCTCTGGATCGGTCGCGTAAGTTCGGCGCCGAGATTTGCTCATTCAATCCCTCAGGCCCCGGCGAACGAGCGACACTGTTGACAAATTTCCATACGCGGCCGAGATCGCTCTCCGAGGTGAAGCGGCCCCCCTTCCCACCAACCACCACCCCCCGGCAGCATCTCCGTCACTCGTGCGCTCCGAGCTTTTGTTATGCAGACGGCCGTCACACACCATCAACTAGTACCTTTTTCCTCGGGTGCCTTACTCACCAGTCAGAGCCGGGCTCGCTTCCCAGCATCACTCCGGCGGCGGTAATCAGCCCTGGTCTATGCCCTCCCTCCTCTACCCCTGAATCCCCGGTGATACCCCAGAACGCCATGCAGGGCATGTTCTCGAGATGCCATCAACGATTAACAATGACGAGTGGGATCTGCCCCGCCTAAGAGCCTCAATTGGATTCGAGGTAAGGCGAGCGTGGCGGTTCTCTATCCTAGTGGCCTGAGCCGCTCGCTGATCGCTCCTCTGCTTGCCCTTTAGGACGACTTCCAGTATGTATCCTCGGACGACCAAGATACCGGTAAGGCTGTTGCATACGCATTGTAGCTTGAGATGTCCGTAGTCCGCTGATGCGTAGCCTCGAAAAGAATTCTTTGACGTAAAGTTCTATCCCTATGGAGATGCCACCCACGACCCGGTCTTTGCTGCCGTCAGCAAGAAACATGTCGGTCACTTTCTACTCCCCGGGATGAGCGATTGGCATCTGACGCGTTGTCTGTAGATTGTCATATACCGACTCTCTGACAAGAAGAATCCCCCGTACGAACTCATTCAAATCTTCAGAGACGATGATGTTAGTCCCTATACGAACTCGCCATCCTGGCTTGGCCCCTATTAATCGTAATGCAGAAGGATGCTCTGAATTGCAGCTGCACCTGGTCCAAGGACCCCGAAACCGAAGTGCCTTGGCTTTGCGTAGCGGGACGAGATGCGAAAATCAAGATCTATGATGTTATTCACGGAAAGCTTGTGAAGGTTAGAGACAAACGTGCTTAATTCCGAAGATGGACTTGACTGACGGATTGTTTAGGTCCTCGTCGGTCATGGCGGTGTGAGTAGTGAGAGACAACATGCTTCAACACCGTGCTGATATCGCGAAGGAAATAAATGACCTCGCCACATGTCCAACTAATTTTCTCCTAATAGCTTCGGCATCGGACGATACCACCATCCGCATATGGAGTCTCGATCCCACGCACGACAAGCAGCCATGCGTGTGTTTGCTTGCAGGGGAGGGTCACTCAGCACATCTGTTGACAGTGGTATGTACGTCCAAGAAAGGGGCATAAATCTGCCGTGCTTGGCTATGACTAACATATCCAAGGCGTTCCATAGTACTGGGCGATATGTTCTCTCGGCTGGTCATGACAATGTTGTTTGCATGGTATGTAGAACTCTCATAAAATTCTCAAGACATGTTGAGCATGGCTTGCTAACTACTGGCAGTGGACGCTCCCAGAATTACCGGCGAAGCCCAGTGGCAAGAACCCCCCAGAACCCATTGTTATTCATTATCCTCACTTCTTCACCTCGGAAGTGCATAGTGGCATTGTCGATTGGTGAGTTTTGCGGGTTGATGTAAAGATTTTAACTTACCAGTCGTTTAGTGTGGCTTTCTTTGGCGATCTTGTTCTTTCGCGGGCTTGCCATGAGGATATTATTGTGCTCTGGCGTATTGAAGGATTCTCTTCTCGCGATCCTCCACCAGCTGCATCTGATGCCCCTACAACAAGCGATACAGAACGCCTAACCCGTTCTGCGTTTGCGCCGGCAACATCCTCGGCCTGCCCACCACAATATACTCGCCTACTCCAATTCTACACACCGTGGTGTGGCCATCAATTCTATCTCCGCTTCAAGCTTTTCCACAACAAAGACAAGCATCCGATCCTTGCCTTTGGTAATGCCCACTCGACTATTTTCTTTTGGGATCTTGCGCGGTTGATGAGCTATCACGAGTTCATCAACGACGTGCGAGATCCAACCCGCGACAAGAGTCAGCCAATCCACAGACCGGGATGGCTAGTGCCTATCCAGCACAGACACAAGGGCGACGCTGTCAACAAGCTTAGGGATGCTGCAAGTGACAAGGAGTCCATCGTGTCTGGGCGCACAGGTAGCATCGATGCCGAGACACACGTGGATCAAAATGCCGACTACAGCCAGGAGACCTTGGACTCTTGGGAGGGAAAGTACGATATGACCCGCGTGGAGGAGCCGATCAAGGCCCACTCGCAGAGCAACATCACGATCAAGGACTTTGTCGGGCGTCAGGTCGCCTGGAGCGGCGGCGGCGAATGGTGCGTGGTTGTGGGTAGCAAGAACCTCGCGATCATCCTGCAACGATGGCAGAAGAAGGACAAGGCCGACGAGAAGAAATCTGCTCAGTGATTTTTTTCCCGGTGCTTCATCGAAAAGAGATTGACAAGAAATTGGTAGATTATTAAGAGCATAGCGAAAGGATAAGATGGTTTAAAGAAAGTGTGTAAATTACTATTTACTATTGTACTATTCCAAGTACTAAGGAGTGTAGCCGTTGGAGCCCCTTTTCCCCCCACTTCACCCCAACCCCTAACCCGTAACCCCCCTTTTTTTCTTTTGGTTGATTGCTATGCCACACCACGCCACGCACCCTTAGTCAGACAAGGCCGAATAGGCGAGAGTCGAACCGTTCTCGTGCCCCGTCTAGACGCAGTAGGGGAGGTCGTTGATGGGCTTGCAGGTTGTCTTCTTCGGGCAGACACCACCATCCTAGAATAGAAAAATTGGGTCAGCACAAAGTTGGGGTTTCTCTTTTCAACGTTTTTCACGCATATAATATATATATAATATGAGATGTCATGCTGAGTTTCGGGATCTAACTCACCAGCCAGGTGCCGTCGACGTTGCAGACGAGCCAGCCCGAGTTGTCGCTCTTGCAGGCGTAGGCCGGGGGCGTACACTCGGTGCCCCGGGACGACAGGTCCGGCGAGGGGGCGGCGAGGGCGGTGGCGGCGAGGGCGGCGAGGACGGCGAAGAACTGCATTTTCGGTTTTGGTTTTTGTTGTGTATAGCAAAAGCTGAAGGCGAGAGGAAGATAGTGAGTTGTGTGGTTTGTGGTTTGTGGTTTTGTAGAAGAGTGGATGAGGATGATGAGTGATGAGTGATGGATGTTGAAGAGATGAAGGTCCTTTTATATCCATCACACCCCCTGGTATTTTTTCGGTTCTGCCCTTTCGTTTGCCTTGCAACAGGCTAACCTGGAATATTAGATGAAGCTGAGTGAGATTTCAGACGAGTTGGCTAGGTCTTCTGTCGGCGCAAGTGGGCAGAACATTCTAAGCTAGCTCAGCCTTTCTTTCTTTGCCTGCTGGTGCTCCTCAAAGGGGAAGGAAAGGGAAGAGGAGAGGGGCTACGCCGAGGAGCTTCGCGGCAGCCCGTGGTTAGCTGGTGCTTAGCCCTCGTGTTCACCGAGCTTAAGGTGATACGGATTCTGCACTTCTTCCTTCCCCCTCCTCCGTTTTCTCCATGGGTTTGTTTCTCGAGACAGATCGAAGCTCTCCTCCAACTTCGACTGATGAGCTGGCCCCGCGATCATTGACCTTCTGTCTCACACGCCCCTGTTCCTCCTCCTCCTCTTCTTACCCCCTTCTCATCGAAGGACTCTGTTCGTGTTACGCATAGGGTAGGCGATGCCTCACTTGACTTCTTACAGCAGCGGATCCCATTCGGCGAGGTGAAAGCCACTTACGATCAGATGAAGTAATAATAAAAAAGGGAAGGGAGGGGGGTAAGGATAAACTGGACTCCGCTCGAATACGATAGGCTTGGCTCTCAAGTCTTCTGATCTAAAGGGAAAGAGAACTCGAGTTCCCCGTCACGGGAGAAAGACCCGGCGTCGAAACAGAACGGCTCGATCCAGCTGACGTGTAGGGCGGCGGTGAGGCGGGCGGGAAGACTAGGCCGTCAGCATTGCATATGCGTACATGATATATATACACCGAAAAGAGTTTTTATTAGCTTTTTTTTTCCTTTCCCCGGATTAGATTACCGTCGTACGAGAAAGAACAGAAGAGAATGGTAAGCTCAAAAAAAATTGGTATATTTGTTACATAGATAGGCTGAGTACGTATGTTAACCGGTTGGCTTCCGGGCTTTCGAAGATCCTATCAGGTTTTCTCTCTTCTTTCCTCTTTCACTTTCTACTTCTACCTCTCGGGTATCTACCGTATATGATCATCAGGTGGGCGTTACGGGCCGGGGTCAGATAGGTGAGCTAGCTAGCTAGCTAGCGTATCACATATACGAAGTGCCAATTAATGTATATGAACGGATTATATTAGTTTACTTATTATTTATCTTTTTCTCTCTCCCTCTCGAAAGAGCGGGAGCCGAGACCGTGGCCTCGGGTTCTTTTTCCCTTTTTATTCTCCTACTTCGCACGCCCCGTCCCTTTCCCCGCATTTGAGCTACGTAGGGTAGACGGCATGTAATCTAAATATTATATAAATAAAATAAACGCCTAGCTCGCTAGCTGTAGCTTGCTTTTGCTTGCCCGCATATACGTAGAGGTGCTAAAATGCGAAAGGGCTAATAAAGCTATGAAAAAAAAGGGTGCCGAGCGGTCGTCGGCGACGGATCGGTATCATTGGTGGTGGTGATGATGATTGTGGCGTCTTCTGGTCTAGTGACGACCTGAATACGAAAATATTAGTGGTGAGATCGTTAGCCTACACCTACCTCGCGTTCTTGGCCTGGGGAAGAGGGGTGTGGGTGGGGGCTTGAGGCTGAAAAATGTAAGACCTACAGTACCTATCGTCAGATCGGAAGATTGATCATGTGTTCGGTCTGGGGGAAGACGAGAAAAAGTTCTGGAGCTGTAGTAGGCTATCGGAAATATCTTGTATTACCCCTTCGCCGTCTCATGCGCTTATTGGTCGCCTGTCCAAAATATATTGTTGGAGAATCGTCCCTAAGACCACCCGTCCTCCTTTCTAGCTCCGAGGTTGTAATTACGTTAAAATCAAGCTTATTCCGGTTGAGTGTTATAGAGGTCATAAAAAGTTTCTAGTGTAATCACTAGGGACATAATACGGTAAGCTCGCATATACAAAAAACACTTTGGAACAATTAATCCATATATGTCCGGGTTTCTCAGAAGTTTATCTCGACGCAAGCTGTAAGCCGCCTTGCTACTAGGTCTTACCGGTGTGTGCTAAGCGAGCTCGAGAGGACGGACGGCTTTAGCCTACCTCGGCGGCATCGTATATGCATAACCGGGGAAGAGTCGAGCTGCGGGCTTATTTTATATACGACCGGGAAAAGTTGGCTTTGTTCATGACCTACGATTCAACACAGGAACGTCCTGACGGTTCTATATTAGATCTCTGCCCGTCGAGTCGTATTTTCTTATCCATATAAGTAACTAGAGCTTGAAGACAGATGACCAGTCCTCTTCATCCCTCGTCTTTACCTAGGTCGGTAATCATCATTATACCATATAATATCGGATGGAACAACTATATTATCATACGTATGTACGTACGTATGACCACCTCTATGGTATAAAGATTACTTCCGTTTAGTCTCACGTAACCTTCAGATTAAAGGGCTGCTTACCACCTTATGTGCGGTGATTACTTTATATCAACTTTCATAACCCGATAGCTCTCAGCTTATATAGAAGTTTCGATAAATGGTCAAAAGAGCAGCTGTTGAGCAACCTCAATCAACATCACGTTGTGTGAGGCCACTATGGCCGCCTGACCACCTGAGAGAGGGGGCTCGTGGCTGACATCGTGCAAGGCATGATCATCATCCACCCTTTCTACTACTATTTCATCTATGTGTATCCTGTCTGTATTGGACAGCGCTCAGCAGTATGGACACAGACGAGGCATTATGAGCTTAATAAGTGAGGGATTATCTCGTGGTCGCTCTTGTCATCTGTGCATACACTGAGACGACATCCTCCGCGGTCCTAGCCTAGCTAATAGCAATAGAATTTCTTTCTCTTCTCCTTGATCTTTTTTTTTTTTTTTTCATTCTTTTTCCTTTAACCTTCGGACATGACATCCTCAGCACAGGATTAAATACATCTAAGATCATCTCTTACTATTATCGGTGTGCACAATCGGGGGCTTCTAGTAGGAACAGGGCGAGAGCAGAGCATACGTTAGAAAGAATGAAGCCTCATCATAATGTGCTAGGATAGGCAGGATACTCCTTAACTCCAAGACATGTCGAAGTTTCTCAGTCAGTGGAGTGCTGGTGGTGTGGGCTTCAATGGCTTCAATAGCATTAAGGAATTAGGTGACATTGCGATGTGATTTGACTGGTTTCATGCATAGATAATTACCTCCGGACTTTATCGGGGCATCCATGCAGAATATTGGGTTGGAATATGGGTGTTTTATATCCGCGAAGGCAACATGTATGACATAGCTATTCTTGATCTGCGCCGTTGGCCATAATGCTCATTAAGGACCATTTTGAAGCTAAAAGATGACTGCTCGCTAAGCTGAATCAGACAGTACGTCTATGTTCTCTTCGAGACCTCCCTCGACAATTTCTAGGTAAAGGTTATTTATCCCAATCTTCTCAACATCTCCGTCTAATCGTCCTTCTTCCAAGGTCCTCTCTACATCATCGTTTCGACTACCTGATACCAAAGCTGAGACCCATACGTAGAGATACAATGCCGTGATAACGATGACCACGACGCTGTAGGTGAACGAGACCATATTCAGCCAGAACAGCAGAGTGCTGAAAATAACCAGCCACCGCGGGGCCTCGGGATCGAGTATAGACCGCACGTCGAGCGTCGCCGCGTGCCGCTGGTAGGCCGGCGTCAGCGCCCAGAAGTACACCTCGCCCGCCAGAGAAACGACAGCGAGGATCCGGACTAGACACTCGATCGTAAGGAGGCCGCATAGTAGGGCCCGCCGGGCGCATCCCGACAGGCGTCCCGTGCCCCGCGGCCATGCCTCCAGACGTCTGGAAGCGCGCCGCACGCCCCTAAGGGAAAAAACGAGGAGAACCGTCGCTAGCCGCAGTACCCAGGCGACGGCGTAAGGGGGCACGCCGACCGGCGGCTCGTTGACGCGCCCCAGGGTCGCGGCCAAGTACTGCCGCCGCCTTAGCAGACCGAAGAAGGAGGCGCACAGCAGAAGCCCCCATTGGAACTCGCTGATATACGGCAGGCCTTGTCTGACGAGCATTGTCGTATAAGCCCTGAGATGCGCGTCTGTTGCTCCGAATTGCAGTCCGCCGGCTATCCTCTCGGATAGTTTCAGTGGTCGCCGTGGGCTTGACGCCTCGCCGGGCGCGAAGTGGCTCTTTTCACCGCCTGAAGCCATGGCACGAGCTGTCATCGTATCTTGCCTGTCTGTGTGAAAGAGAAAAAGAAAATATTATGGTCCCCTTTATTTGAACGAGACAAGTTAGGATAATGGTGTTTGTCGTGATAAGGACAATGATGGCGGTCTAACGGCGCTCAATTGACAATTGAATTGTCTATGCCTCTTGGAGCGCAGTCGCAGAGCGTCGTCGTTCTATCGTGAACGAGGAACACGATTAGAGACGACTGGACGATTGAAATTCTCTTATCTTTTATACGTTTCCCTAGGTAGCCCATCATCCTCCGGGATTGCGGCGCAGCAAGCTTTGCCGTACGGCGAATGAATGAAGCACGCACTTTTGTTAGTCGGGTAGGGGTCCGCATATTGGATCATCGTCGCCAGTCCCGCGCGTGATGATTTATTTATATGATGCAAGATATAGAGGCTTCCTTCGTGTCTATAGCTGGACATGTATCTTTTTTCTTTTTTTCGCAGGTTTCTTTTTCGTTCTCTGCGTGGTATCGCATGCTATGCGAAAGGCCGGTTGACGATTGTCATAATTTTCACAACGACTGAAATTCAATTCGCACTTCTACCCAACGTACATAAAAGAACAAAACCCCCCTTCGGTATGCACTTTATGTAGATAGGCTTTAAAGGTAGATAGTAGAAGAGCAGCTCTTTCCTAACTACAGTAGATGCAACTCGAACGCTCGCTCTTGCCATGTCTTGTCAATTTGCGGCGCCGATAGCGACGGCAGCCGGCATCCGGAGGCCGGAGGCATAATCTATGTAAACAGTTATGGACG
>MU404116.1:0-11219 GCA_022695795.1 Biscogniauxia marginata | reverse complement strand
GCACTAATTGATTATCAGCAATATATATACCGAAATAAAAATTTTGGGCAATTGCGATATGCGTGTGCAGTCCAGCCTCAATTATATGTAAATGTAGTCTGCGATGACAGCTTTCGATGCCATCAGCCCCGAAACCAAAAAGAAAAATGGAAAAAATGAAGATAACTGGACTCGCGGGGAATTGAACCCCGGACCTCTTCCAGATCACGATGATGCATTTTGCTTCATTCATGCTAAGGAAGAATCATACCACTAGACCACAAGCCCGTATTTGGCGAACAAGCGGGACCGGATCCGATCCAGTCCCACCGTGATTCAGCCAACTGCTGATTGCTGATGGCTGAGGCTTTTAATTTGGATAAAATGCTTTTCTTTTGTTCGCTCGGGGTTCGGGAAGGCGGGTGATTCGTCCTTCTAGGTGTGAGTGGGACGGACTTGGCATGAAAGGGCCGCGCAAGGGGGACCTGGCTGGCTGGCTGGCTGGCTGGCTGGCTGGAGGTTAGTCCAACCAATGATACCCTCACTCTCCTCCGCACGAACAAGAAACCTTATACGGAAGCTTGCTCACACGCAATGTATTCTGTACGCGCTTAGACCGAAGTAACAGGTTTGGGTTCAGCAAAGCCAAATAAGTATAATTGGGATAATGAGATGTTGAAAACTGTCGCTGTCGCTTTTGAATATGTATGTACAATGGGACCATGGCTAGATATAATAAAGTCGCGTTCTTATTAAGATTCTCTGTTGGTGTACGTATGTAGTTGATAAAAAGACCACTTCAGCCTACAATATGACCGACCTATCGCTCCCTCGAGACTTTGGATATCCTCGGGAACATTCTGAAAAAAAAAAGAAAGCGCGCGGGAGAGAGGGTTAATGTTTTTGATAAAGATAGTAGTGAGATATCGATGAACAGAGGCCTGAATACAAGCTTCTGGCTTTGTGGTTAAAAAAAAAAGAAGCAACTACTGGACTCGGAGTAAGACCCCCTTATTTATACCTCCTCAAAAACACCAAGGCAAGACTTGAACTCCATGTTATTATACATCTTCTACGAAGTCATCATCCCTAGAATGATGTGCACGCATCGAACGCTTCCCATTGATTCCCTCGCCGACTGTTGACCTGGCTAGAATAGTCAGGATGAAAGCAAAAATATGACGCCAACTCGAACTCATGTCTAGTACTTAAGCAGTATACCAAGTGTATATTGACGGCGTCCCCATGTTTTAGTTGGCGAAGATTAACATCGGCATCTTGTTGTTTCTGTAGTTGTATACGTAAATTGACGGTCGATGATTAAACTTTATTATGAGAGCCGTATTTCTAAAGGCAACTCTTTTATAGATCTACCGACTGCGATCAAGATCCGCCATCCCTGTTGAGATGAGACGAAGATATGAGGATAGGATCAAGTGTATTAGTTCAAGGTGAGTCTAGGTAGATTGGAGAAGCCCATCTATATATAGATAGATACAGGAGACCAGGGGTCGTATAGCTCCGTATTTCAACAATCCCCCAATATGGTACCATAAGTGTGAAATAGACTATCTCTCAAATTTCAGGCGGATTTAGATCTTAGGTTCCTGTCATGAAATAAAAGTACTTTTATGGTCTGCGTAATGACATTGTTGTTGTTGCTGCTGTTGTCGTCGTCAAGGATATTATCTACTGGGTTGCATAGGCAGTCTAGTATACACTAGTTCGCTAACAGCCTGTCTTTAATATAAGCGAGGCTTATGCAAATGATCCTCATCAATATTTGGGTCATACGGTCTGCTTGTATTTTCTTATCCCCTTTCAAAGATGGATACTATCTATAACTATTAAATAATAGAGGCTTGCCCCCTTCCGCAAGACTACGTGTAGAGCGGATGTCTCCCAGAGAGATGCTCGGTGTTTCTACTTCGGGCTGGACGAGTATGTATAGATGGCCCGGCTCAGGGGGAGTGGTCCGTTTATTCTAAAGGTGGTAGGCGAGCCCGAGAGGGGAAAGATAGGGAGACATTAGAACAGAAGCTAGGCTAGCTCATGTAATCCTAATCGGATCGCCGAGACTCAGGGGAAACACAACTCGGTCGCTTTAGCAGAATTTACTACATCCAGAGCACAGGACACATCTCCGACAGCCACAAACACGAGGTTTTCTTTCTTCCCTTTGATTATTATTTCCTCAATTACAACTAGCTATTAACCGACTACCATCTACTGTATTTGCGGCTCGGCAGCGCGGCGACGGCCGGGCGGCCGGGTAGCTCCTGCGGCCGCGCGGAGGAGTCGAGCTCCGCCCGGCCGTACGTCGATCCCCAAAGCGGCGTGCTGTGGTAGTAGAGCGGCGCGACCGCCTTCGGCGGGGCGAAGACCGGGCTCGGCGCCAGGCTGACCGCGTGGTGCGACGGCAGCGCGCCGCTCGGCAGCGACACCGGGTCGGTAGGTTTACTGGCCTTCTTCCATTTTGAAGCTACGTAGACGGCAACCGTCAGGGCACCGACGACTCCGCAGGCACCGGTAATTGTCAAGCCGGTGATGGCTTCGCTTGACAGCCCGCGTCTTGCAATGCGGGTTGAACGCGTAGCTGTGGCCGGCGGCGATGCCGGCTTTATTTCTCGTTTCCGAGGCGGCGATATTATCTTTTTGTCGATGATGAGCACCCCTTCTCCTCGCTCACAGCAACCAGAGCTGCTAGCTCCGCAGCAGAAGCTGCCGTCATTGCAAGTCGTGATCTCTACCTCCTCGGCGGCGGCGTCTGAGACACGATGTTAGTACAGCGGGCTGGGTGTTGGGAATAAAAAAAGGTGACAAACAATCTCCGTCCGCGCAAAGGTTCAGGCAAGCCGGTGATGTCCACGTCGGATCTGTGCAGCTCCCCCTCCACAGTTGTGTTCCTGGTACGCCGCAAAGCCCGATTGAGGCATGAGCGTCGCCGTCATATTCGTCATTGTTATCATTGTCACCATGATCAGCATCGTGAGTGGTACTAGCGCGGCAACATGTGCTAAACTCGGCGCTTTCGTCGCGTGGCCGGTATATATCACCTACAGCGCTGCCATCGGGACGGTAGCAGGTAGCCGCTGCTAGGGTAAAAATGGTGAGGAGAGCGGTGGTGAGCGTCATAGGGCTGCGTATCGCCGCGTGGGACAGCATTTTTCTGGCTGTCTTACGTCGAGACAGGGTGAGAGACCCGAGTCTACGGCGCTGGGCTGGCTCTCTCCGGCATTTTGAGTGATCTCAACTCCCCCCCTGTAGCCATGCGAAGGGCAATCCAATCTTGGAGGCCCGCAGTAAAAGAAGCTGAGTGACCTGCGGGCACGCGACATGCAGGTGAGTAGGGTACGAAATTATCTATCGTTGATGGCGGTCATGCTTTTAGCTCGGGATGAAGAGAGAGATCTGACCCAATGTGCCGGCCGGCGAGGAAAGGATCTACGAACCGGCCAATAGGTAATCGTATACAGATATCCGCCCAGGCCCTAGGCGCTTATTACGAATTGCCCTCCTCTGGGGCTGAACAGCCCATTGGGACCCATTGAACTATTTTCATACAGGGAGTAATGGAGGGACTGGTGAAAAAGCAGTAGATATTTCCACGTTGGATCCAGGGCAGCCAGGCCCGCCAGGATGCAGCATTTCACACTAGGTAGCATCGAAGGATTGTATCCAAAGGACCAGGTCTGGCCATTTGGCCCGTACATGTAAAAGCCGAAGCTTGATTATCCGCTGCTACGCAAGAGTCAGCCTACCAATGCAACTCTGAATTGAGATGATGCCATTCGCCGACCTGAACGACCTGAAATGTATTCAATGTCTCGATTCAGACCTTCGCGCCACGATTGATATACACAATACGAGCAATCGAACTCACTATGCGCGTGATAGGGCTTACTTATGTTGGTTTTCTTTTTTGTCCCTCCACTAGACTTGCTTGAAACCCATAACCAAGGTACCTACAACTCATCAAGAAACCCTTGTAGGCACAGTCGTGATCGCTGTGTTCCCAACTACCCCTGGGGCGTGTTACATATGCAAGCCCGCTAGTATACCAGAGGATACTGGCTTAAATAAGGTACACAACTCCCGGTGATAGTCCGTGATATAATTAGTATCGGGTAGGCCCTTTGACTAATGAACTGTGTGGGGTAGAATCCGCCGACGATAAAACCACCATCGTGGACCTCTCCCTGGCATCCCGGGCTAGCGTTTTGTTTCTTGTCTAGTGTCGTAATTCTCGAGTTGTTAGGAATGACGTGAGACTAGGATCGCTAATAAACGAACTTGACTTTTCGTATAGATGGATTCGAGCTAGCGGCTATGCGAATAACCTCAATTGAGGAAGGGAGACAGGGTGCTTTGCGATATCTGAAACTAATGTATTGAGCATCTTGTAAAGACGCCTTGGGGGCTTCAAAATGTGGAGGTTTCTTTCTTTTCCAATACACAAATACCGCAGGGACTCTGCAGGTAATTAAGGAGAGAAATCAACAATTCGAATCAGACCTTACGCTATTCATTGAGCGGGTGATGGATATAAATAAACCTGCCTCTTTTTACACTTAAATGTCAATCGATTAATCAATCAAACATGACTGGCTGAAGGAGCGCGCGTCAATCTGCGCGGCAATGCGCGAGGCAACAATAAAGAAATAGGCACCTAAGGTAGCGCTAAAGAAGGGCCTTTCTCTCTCTCTTTGGGGGCGGTAAGATTCAATGTTTCAAGTTTCAGGCTTAAGTCTGCTGCTTGAAACCCCCAAAGTCTAGTGAACGGAGAGCCAATCAAATCCTTGCTAAGATCCCATTCCGGCGCACCTAGCGATCGTCGCATGCCCCCCTGAATATCCTTTCTAGGGAGGGGCACCTTTTTGACTGGCTGCGGGGTTGCACAACTTGACGTCTGTCCCTGGAATCCTCCGCCGTCGCCCTCCGCTTACACCCTTAGAGAGATTCCTGTTCTAGCATTGGACTGAACCCGATATATTGACATTTCAAAGTACGGAGTGTTGGTAGGCCATCCGTGGCCTAGATGGGGATTCCCCCCCCTGTCATCCCGTTGCTGAACTTGAACAAATCCGGTACTTCCGCACATCGATACGCTGCCAGCAAACAACCCAAGCATGTCTCTTCCAAATAAACGAAACAGCAGATACTACCTGACCCTACCAACTTGCGATCGTAGCTCCGGGCAACATGCAAGCCATGTCTCCCTCCGTCATGACATATTTTCTTTCGGTGAACCGTTAAAACGGTTGTCTTTGTCCTCCCTCGTAGCAACCCGGCATCACCATCCACCTTTCTTTCTCACGTGGTCCTTTCTCTGAATTTGTTTTTTTCCTAAAAATACCTATTTTGGTCATTCATTATCTACTTATTCTCGTTGACTGCGAACAATGGGTGAATGAGACTTATTGTATCTCCCATCATTTACTATTTGCCATTTTTCCAATTCCCTCTTCTTTTGGCCTTGACGGTTACCACGCCTACACAACCCTCGTTTTTTGTGCCTTTGATGTACATATAACGGTTAACTCCCTCCCATTGGTGCCCTACCAACATATTTCCTGGGAAATTGCTAAATTGCACCAATTATTTCTCTTCTTCCCAATCTTTCGTTACTCCCAAAAGGGCTTATATTCCGCACCATTTGATCGAGGTCGCTGTGCGATTGATTCCGCTTCGTTGCTTGAGCGTAAACATGTTTATGAAATCTGTTAACGCGGCTGCGCTGGCAGCAACTTTTACTGCGCCAAAAGACCTCAACATCAATGACCCAGGTATGAATTCCTTAATTTGTAAAATTATGCAAGGCCTGCTCTAACTCGTGTATACAGTATCTGTAAGGAGTGTGGCGAGCACCATCGCCTACGGCACTATGTCGTATTATTCCGGAAACGTCACAAACACCCCAGAGGTATGGATTTCGTATAGTTGCTATGATCATTAACTAATATTTCGGTTATAGACCTTGGCCATTTTCCCTCAACCGCATTGTAAGACTGGATCAGGCTCCTAGTATCTTGATATGATTCTTGCGCAACTGCTGACTTCGAACCGTACAGACTGGTGGCAAGCTGGCGCCTGCTGGGGAGCAATGCTTGACTATTCTCACTATACCGGTGATACGAGCTACGACGACGTGATCACTCAGGCATTGTCGTCACAGGTCGGTCCAAAGTTTGACCTCATGGTACCGGCACATTCTGGGGATGAGGGAAACGACGATCAGGCATTCTGGTCATTCGCAGTTCTAGATGCAGCTGAACGCAACTGGCCTCAACCTGATGATGCAATCCCGGATTGGCTGAATATTGCCGAGAATATCTGGAACACCATGGCCCCTAGATGGAATACGAGTAGCTGTGGTGGTGGACTTGCTTGGCAGATCTTCCCATCGAATCCTAATGGCATGGACTACAAGAACTCCGTCTCCAATGGAGGTTTCTTTCAGCTATCAGCACGTCTCGCCCGAGCTACCGGGAACGATACTTACTTTGAATGGGCCAAAAAGGTCTGGGACTGGTCAGAGTCGGTCCGCTTTGTCGACGAGAACTACAATGTGTTTGACGGTGCAGATGCAAAGGACAACTGCTCCAAGAGGAACGACGTTTCCTTCTCGTACTCGCAAGGGATCTACATGTACGGTGCCGCGGTGCTGTACAACTACACAAACGGCGACAAGACCTGGGGAGATCGCACAGCTGGGCTCCTCAAGGCTTCTAACTCCTACTTCAGTCCCTTTGAAAATGCGACAGACATCATGTACGAGCATGCCTGCGAGCAGGTCGACTCCTGCAACACGGATATGAAGTCATTCAAAGGCTACCTCTCCCGCTTCATGTGGGCGACAACACAGATGATGCCTTCAACGCTCACGGACGTCAAAAAACTGCTGGATACGTCTGCCGTAGCGGCTGGGAAAGCGTGCTCCGGCGGTGCAAACGGCACCGAGTGCGGCCAGAAATGGTACGTCGGGGGTTACGATGGCAACTCCGGGTTGGGTCAGCAAATGACGGCTCTCGAAACGATACAAGGCCTGCTCGTCGGCGAGGCAGCTCCGCCGCTCAAGGCCGGCGAGATCAAGCGTGTGAAGGGATAGGACGTGCAGGAGAGTCACTCGGCCGCAACTGGCTCTCCCGTACCGTCGAGCTCTGCTGGCAATATTCGGGCGGATTGGCGGTCGGCCGGCGTGGCTCTGATTGTGTATCTGGTCATGGGTTTATAGCATAATGCATTGTAGGGAGTAGTAAGGAGCATGGATATCGGCGTTGGGATTTTTAATTTTGTATTGTATAAATTCACTATGCCGACGAATTGCCTAACACATCAAGGAACAGGAAAAGAATATGGGAATGCCAGGATACTTTCTCCTGTCGAACGATAATTTTCTTTCACGGAATACAATTATATTTCTGAAACACTGCCGATACTAAGATTAATATTTTTCATTCGTTAGAGCGTTCAGCTGTAATTGTTACGTTGTCACTGAAAAGATGAGTTAAAAATGGTGGTGGTATATATTTGATCACCCCCTACGAAGAAAGGGGAAGAATGTATTTATCCAAAGTCCCGTTTAGAGAAACTATTCGTAATAGCAAAAATAGCCATGCATGTATACGGCTCAATAACCCCACTTCATACGTTAATTGAATTTTTCTTAGCTTTCCGATCGGACCCTCAATTTTGAAATAGCTCGTCGTACTGAGCTCTCATCGCAATGCCATTTTCGTGACTCACTTGCCTTGAGACCTAATAGATAAACACTTCTCTCCTCCATAAGAAATCTGTGTATAGACTCCTTGATAAGACCCCTACATACAACCTTACCTACCAACCCTCTGTAGTCGCCCAGGAAGCTTTCAGAGTCTGGAAGGGTGCGCTTGTGCTACATTCCCTACATAATTCGCCTAACGATGTCGCCTTTCAACCTCGAGACATGCGCCAGGCCAAATATACTAGCACTAGAACCATATCGTTGCGCACGAGAGTAGGGCTTACTCATAACCCTGCCCCGTTCTCCTCGAACTTGTCACTGATCTCTGATATAGTGACTACAAGGACGATGGGACAAATATACTCCTCGACGCCAATGAGAACGCCTATGGGCCCTCATTAACAGCCTCTGTGATCCCGGCTACGTCACTATCTGGGTCTGGGCCCGAGATTGACTTTCTTGGCCTCCACAGGTATCCAGATCCTCACCAGCGGGACCTGAAGCAATTGATCTGCGACTTGCGGAACACACACCACCATACGGAAAAGGCCATTACACCGGATCACCTATTCGTTGGCGTCGGCAGCGACGAGGCTATTGATGCCCTGCTGCGTTGCTTCTGCGTACCGGCTCAGGACCGCATTTTGGTATGTCCCCCAACATACGGCATGTACTCCGTCTCGGCTCAGGTAAACGACGTGGGCTTGGTTAAAGTGCCTCTACTCCCGGCACCGTCGTTCAACCTAGACGTCAAAAAAGTGAACGAGACGCTATCAAGCGAGAAGAACATCAAGCTCGTGTACCTCTGTTCCCCTGGAAACCCAACAGGCTCACTGATAGCCAAAGAAGACGTCCGGAAGGTTCTGGAGCACCCCACATGGAACGGGATAGTAGTCGTCGACGAAGCGTACATCGATTTCTCCCCCGACGGCGCATCTTTGGCCGAGTGGGTAGCTGAGTGGCCCAATCTTGTCGTGATGCAGACTCTATCAAAAGCTTTCGGCATGGCCGGCATCCGGCTTGGCGCAGCGTTCGCATCGCCGCCTATCGCGCGCTTGCTCAACAACCTGAAGGCACCGTACAATATCTCCAGCCCTACCAGTGCGCTTGCTTGCTACGCCTTCTCGGGCGAAGGGCAATCAACGATGCGGGCAAACCGAGAGAAGATCGTCGCGCAGAGAGAGAAGCTGCTGAGGGAGCTGCCGAAGATCAAGGGCGTCGGGCGGTTACGCGGCGGGACGGAAAGCAATTTCCTACTGTTCGAGATGCTCAACGCAGAAGGCAAGCCAGATAATACCACAGCGTTAGCAGTGTATGAGACGTTAGCAGAGAATAAAGGAGTCGTAGTGCGGTTTAGGGGCAAGGAGCACGGCTGTCTGGGCTGTCTACGAATCACAGTGGGCACGGAACAGGAGGTTGTCAGGTTCTTGGAGGCCCTTGAGAATACCCTTGCCGAGATAAATGGACATAAAACTATAGCACCGGCAAATGAAGAGAAGAAGGAAGTCGAGGCGAATGGCGTCATTGCATAGACAAAAGTAGGTACCTATGGTTCCGGTCAAAAGATAGATAGGGGAATAAGACAGTAAACTGAACTACAAAGTCATGATGAGTGATAGTTAGGAAAATTAACTAATATGCATAATACAGTCTAAGCCGTCTCCAATACTTGTTGATGTTATAGACAACAAATTTCTAATAGTTGTGTGGGTTTTCCAAGGATCCGACATGTAAGAGATAAGTATTTGGGTAGATACCAATCAATGTACGGGGGTATAGAATTAAGTGTAGTACCTATTAATCTATAAAGTTCTATAGTGTCAAGCACGATAAATGCATAGACTACCTAATTGTAGCTGTTATGCATTTAAGCACGTGAGCGCAACTGCTCTCACATGGGAGGCAAAATTTCAAAAGCGTGAATCGATCACATTATATACCTCTTGTTCTCGCACCTACACTCGAGCCAGCATATATCAATATCGGACGTCAAATAATTAGAATTTTGCGTCTCCATAAAGAAATTGTCAAAAATCGAGCCCAAAGGTTGAAGATGCACCTAGAGGAGGTTAGCGACGAGGTCGCAGAGCGCCTCAAGATCGCGCAAACCGAATCGGCCTCGGCCGATGGGTCACAGACGCAAAATGCACCCGCACAAGCGACAACAGCAACAGCAACAGGGGCCATGTTCCCAGAGCTCTCACCTGGGCGAGTCATGACAGAAAAAAAGACAGTCGATGAGGTGGTGGCGGAGCTGAAAAAGACGCCGTTCTTTATGACGGAGCTGGAGGAGAACGACGAGACGGAAGCCCTCAAGGCGCTCGCGTATGAGGGTACGCCGCTCGAGAACGCCTCGGAATTCAAAGAGCGCGGCAACGAGTGCTTCAAGGAGCGGCGCTGGGCCGACGCCAAGGAGTTCTACACCAAGGGCGTGCTGATCCTGGCGGCCGAGGAGCGCAAGCGCAAGCAGGCCAGAGAACAACAAAAGCCCCCCGCCGACGCCACGAAAGCGCTAGCAGATGGTGCAGCAGAAAAGGAAAAAGAAGGGGAGGCGACAGATGTGGAGAAGGAGGAGGAGGAGGAGGAGGAGATACGGAAACAGAAGGCCGTGCTCGAGACCCTGTACGTCAACCGCGCGGCGTGCCACCTCGAGCTCCAGAACTACCGCAGCTGCTGGCTCGACGGCGCCGCGGCCCTGCGCCTCAACGACAAGAACCTCAAGGCGTACTACCGCTCCGCGAAGGCGCTCCTGGCCGTGGGCCGCCTCGCCGAGGCCTCGGACGCGTGCGCGCGGGGCCTGGCGCTGGCGCCCTCGAACGAAGCGCAGCGCGCCCTCGCGCGCTCCATCGCGCGGCGCTCGGAGGAGGCGGCGGCGCGGCAGCGCGCAGAGGATGAGCGCCGGGCGCGCGACAGGCGCCGCGGGGCGCTCCTGCGGGCGGCGCTGCGGGCGCGCGGGATCCGCACGCGGGCGACGGCCTCGGCGCCCGAGATGGGGGACCTCGCGGTGCGGCTGGCGCCGGACCCGGACGACGCGCGCAGCGCGCTCTGCTTCCCCGCCGTGCTGCTGTACCCGGCGCACCTCGAGAGCGACCTCGTCGGGGCCTTCGCCGAGACCGAGTCCCTCGCCGACCACCTCGCGTACGTGCTGCCGCCGCCGTGGGACCGCGAGGGCGCCTACGCCGGCCCCGGCGCCGTCGAGTGCTACGTCGAGACCCTGGGGGGCGGGGGTAGCGGGCTCGCCAGGGTCGGGACGAGGGCCCCGCTGCTGAAGATCCTGGCCGGCGGCAACGTGGAGGTCGTCGATCAGCTGCTTAGGTTCTACGTGCTGCCGAAGGATCGGGCTGCGGATTGGGTGCGCGAGTTCAAGGCGAAGAAGGCGGCGGAGAAGAACGGCGGCGGGTAGAAAGGGGGGGGGGGGGGGGGGGGCTGAAAAAAAACAGAGGGGGGGGGGGGGGAACACGAAAGGGGCGCGGCAAGTAGGATTAAACAACCAGCAGTAATTTAGTTTGTGTTGCCA